>MJUU01014660.1:81341-113844 GCA_002080025.1 Modiolus philippinarum | reverse complement strand
CCGTACGTTTAAGTTCTCTTTCGTCAAAATGTGAAACATCTCTACTAATCAGTAACCGAATACTTAAATTACCTCAAACTTGGTTTTAGCAGTTTAGCAGTTTCTCTATATTTGAACTTGTCTTTTCAGATAAAATAAAACAGTGAAAAAATACCGAAAGATGTATAAAGGCTGAACGTAAAACAAATAATAATAATAACAAATATTATCTAAATGAAATGCAAATATCTGCTAATGACACGGCGTTGCACAAAATAGATACCCATTGGTTTTTAACAAAACTTACAAAGAATAAATGAAAATTGCAAATTTGAAAATTAAGCCGATTTTCCGACAGCAGACGATACTCAGAAAATGCATTTTGCATACAAATCTGTAGAATTTTTTTTCGTAATTTTCTGCTTATTCACGGTGATTTCATGATGAAGAACAACAATAAAAGCGTTGTTCTATTGGTTGGTTGTACAATGTTTTTGTAGAAACTGTCTTATGATCATTTACTCCATATCCTTTCAATGCTTACTGAACCCTTGAATCATAAACTGATATCAATTAAGAAAAAAGCGAGTTGTCGACCTTTTCAGTTTTCGTCGTAATGGGATCAGAATAATAGTTTCGACACAAAATAGAAATTGACAGTACCCAACAGAATCTTTTACGAAAACTTGCTTTGAGCTTCATGTCAACTCAGAACAGGGTTGGGGTAATTGCATTCAAATACATTTTCTGAAGAAATTGAAGGTAATTGAAATTGCATTTTACTTCAATTACAAATATCTGAAAATATTCAAAGAAAATTTGGAAAAATAACGTAATTGCAATTACTTTCCAACAACATTGCCCGAAAAAAACATCAGATAACTAAATACCGAAGTTACTGTGAATTTAGGTTCTGCATATGCGCATTTCGACAACTTATGTCTCTTCGGTGCAGATAAAATCTAAACGTTTGGAAAACCAAAAACTCAAAATGTTTAAAACTGAAAGAGAACAAATAACCAATATGATCTAAATGTAAAGCCAAAATCGGCTTAGGACAAAGCTTTGCATGAGGGAGATACTTCTTAGTTTTCAAGAAAATTTAGAAAAATGTAGATATTGTAAGGTTCCAAATACAATCGGCTTTCGGGTCAGCACCGAAGTACTGACTACTGGGCTGAATGAACAATTTTATGGCAATATACAAATATTAAAATAATTCGAAATATGACAAATATTTCCAATTAATAATTATAGGCCATCAATGTTTTTATGAAAAAACTTAATGCCAGGCACCTGGCATGCATGGCCCTGAAGACCAGATGTCTAATTATGTTCAAATGTAATTTTAGCATGTTTAAAACAAAAAGTACATGTATTGAAATACTAGTTTTGATTTTAATGCTGCTGTTGAGAGGTTACTCCTTGAAACACATGTACAGCATATCGAAATTTACTGTTTTTATGCAACTTCGGTATTTTTTTGTATTTTGAACCATTGAGCCGATGCCACTGATGGTGAACCAGTGGTCCCCGAGGGTTTTTGTCAGACTTCTCTGACATGAAAATGTTACCTTGCGTGTAATAGCAATGTACTGTTTTGATCAAAATTCTAACAACTTAAAATCACTGAGACTTCATTCCGTGTATGGCACTCGGTAGATATCCTTGATTCTGGATTTGGATTCCTATTTCGATATTTTTTGAAATAAGTACTTCTATTTGGAATACTTTTGGATTATGACTTTCCATTTCAGTTGATTGCTGATGAGAGGTTTAAACACGTGTTTAAACCTCTCATCATGACACGTTTAAACACGTGTACAGCATATCGAAATTTTCTGTTTTTATGCAACTTCGGTATTTTTTGTATTTAGAAAAAAGAAGGGAAACGGGGAATGTGTCAAAGAGACAACAGATTTTGATGGAATCTTTGAAGCGAAATGCAAACATTGAGCTGCAACCATATCTGAAAGTACCAAAGTCAAAACTTATTTAACACACATCTTCAGTTATGAATAGTTCATTTTTACAAGTCTGATTTAAAAAGATCAAAGATGAAAATGAAATGAAATACAGACTTTCCAAAATTAAAATCGTTTATGTCGCTATTTGAGGTTAATTTTACAAACTCGCCAAAAACAGTCAATAAAAAAATATATTATTGTATGCAGTTTGTTGCTTTATGTATTATAAAACTGAGAAAATTTAATCCCACGCTTTAATATGTTATCACTGTAAGCATTCAAATCATCGTATCTAAATGATATTGATCCTTCAGCTCTTCTCGGGGCGTCTTGGTTGACAATACAATATATGTTTCGTTTTTTTGTTATGTAACATGTTGCTTGACATCGTATTTATCTTCAATGTATTTTTCATTACATTGCCTTTTTGTAATTATGCCATCATAAATGTGCATTTTTGAATGAAGTTAATAAATTATAACGATTCTTTACATTTTAGAGAAAGCATAGTGATGTGTATGTGAATGTTATAGGTGGAAGTGAATCTAAGCCTACAATATCACCCTTTACCAAATATTAGACCAAATATGTAAGACCAAATACTCAACATAAATAACAAATACTTTATTTTTATTTAATGCCGAAAGTTTTGCGCCTTTGTTTACAGCGGATAGCAAGTTTTTTCGTAATTTTATCTAGAAATTAGATCATTGATATAAACCTTCTTTTATGATACTGTTATTTATCTCTGGTTTTAGACACTCTTCATGCGCCCGTTTATTGACAGATGTATTATGGCATACCAAGTGCCCGAGTGTCCGTCCGCCTTTATACATTTTATGTGAAATTTCGATTTTATTTGCACTAGTTACAGGAATTTATTCGTCAATTTAAGGCAATTATTTACATGTCGCAATCGAACTTGACAACCCTTCGGTCAATTCACTAAAAACATTTTAGAGATGTTGGATATGGTGGCCTTACGACCTGTATACCTTTTCGTTTAATCTTGATTTTGTATGTCATTTTGACGTTTTGTCAATATTTAGAATGAAATTTACAATAAACGTAGTAGTAGGATATAAGACAGGCCCCTAGTGAATACCTTCAACAAAACTAATTAAAACTTTCAAAACAACATGTCAATATCCAATTATGATTCAGTTCCTAATTTTTATCTATGTCATATTATTACTGCATTCATGTAATTCACGATTTCAGGGGACCTATGGTTTGTTTGTATTTGAAATTGAAACAATGAGTGTTGTCAACATCAAACGAGTGATTTATTACAGCATTTATAAAAGTTCATCATCCTAAAAATATGCAGTACAACACTGATAATAATTAATTTTCTATTTTTGTATGTTGTGTTCAATGGGTGTTCTCGATTAATTGAATTTAAGAAGAAATAGAATGTCAAGTTTCTTTAAGTTAAAATATAACATATGTATCGTCATTATTTAAAGCAGTGAAGGTAGAATCTTTTTTTGAAACAATTTGTAGCAGAAAGTTATATAACCGCAATAGTTACAGCACTGTTTGGTAACACTGTATGATAATCTTATTGATGATATTCGTATCTACTGTATGGTGATATGATAGGATCAGTACCTATACACTATGAAAGTACCAACCCTGGCTTCAGTATCAATATAATGTTTTCATTTCATGCAAAAACTCATTCACAAATGAATCAAAACTAAGAATCAAGTATCAAGGTTTAATAAGGATAATATGTAACTGGTTTTGATAATTCCGCCAATATTTATTTTCAGTAAACTCAAAGATACAGATAGACAGATCTTCCAGATAGCTCTTGTTTCGATTCATTGACTTCCAAGACAATTGCGAAAATTAGAAATGTATTGGCATGAATTGTGATTGACAAAACTGTCACACATAACTAAGAATTTCAACATCTAACTCGGTTCTCTCTATCTGAAATATGAAGTTATATTTATCAGTTGAAAAATTATATTTACCGAAGTTAGTGTGAGTTTGGTTTCTACAGATGGTAATTTCAACAACTTATGTCTCTTCACTGCAGATAAAATCAAAAGTGTTGAAAAACAATTTACTGAAAGATATTAAAAGCTGAAAGAGAATTAATAATAAAGATGTTTGAAATAGAAAGCAAAAATCTGCTGAGGACACAGTTTTACACGAGGGAGACGCTCCTTAGTTCTTAACAATATTTACAAAAATTTAAATATTGCCAATTTTCAGATAAAAACCAGTTTTCGGGTCCAGAGACGATACTTAAAAAATATAATTTGAATACAAATCTAGGGCAACAAATTTTCGAAGGTGTCTTGAAAAGACGGAATTCTAATTATTTTCTTAACAATTTCCAATCACATTGTAGCTACCACAATAGAGATTCATGTTCAATAACTCTTTGAAATAAAAACTGTTTAATATGAGTTGAAATGAAAAGTTTTCTCTGAATAAGAAGACTCCAGAAAAACAAGTGACCGTATCTTAAACTTGAAAACAGTATGTGTCTACTTTTCTCTTTTCCATCTGAACTAATACAGAATGGCCTTTTTATCGTTTATTTTGTTACTAGCTTTTGAGGAAAAACAGTGATTTTTTCTTTTACTTGGTATTGGTTAACCCCCCCCCATTCGCCACCTATTGCCAAATAGATAGATAATGCAATAACTGATTGATTTTTCTACCAATTTTCATGACTATCTATTTATCTTTTTGAGAGCGATTAATTTTTGAAATCTAACTTCACATGTAAATTCATCATTTATCAAGAGTTGTCGCGCGCTGGTCGAATTTTCGCAATAGTTGCTTAGTTCATTGATCAAATAGACTTATATTGCAAGAAAACAGAATCAACAATACTATGATAATATACAAAGATTAATATTATTGAATATTTTTATTATATTGCGTTGTTTGTTCAATCATTAATCATAATGGGCAATCAATGGTTTTATGAAAAAGACTTTATCCCATGTCCCGAGCATACATGACCTTGAATACAAAATGTCTACTGTAATAATGTTCACATGTAATTTTAACATGTTTAAAACAAAAAAAAAAAATAATAATAAAATACTAAATATTTAGTGGTGGGAAAGGGTCAATTTGGAATCATGACTTCGGAAGATTTTGGTGAATTTGTAGTTCCAGTACATAGAATAAACGCCTACAATGGCCGGAAAACATAGTCACGTGCCACAATGTACCAAGGCACTGTACAAGAGAAAAAAAAACACAATAAAAACAAAAGACAAACGTAAACAACGATAGATGTTAATGGAAGTAGGTGATAATCGAACCGTCAATCCAAAACGAATAGTCCAAGAGGGCAATGGCAACATCGAAAACAACAACAACAAAAAAGAGAGACACAACATGAGTACAGAAAACAAAAATGAAGACACACACACACACACACACAAAGATGAACAACACGGACCCAATAAAAACATGCAAACTAGCTAAATGCAAACATTGTGCTGCAACCATATTTTGAAGTACCAAAGTCTATTCCTATGTTATGAATCGCCCCTTTTTAAAACAAATAAAATCCTGATGTTTTTATATCAAGGATTTCTTGAAACCTATTTTAACTGTTTAAGCACATCAGACTCAATGAAATGGTAAAAAGAAATATATAGGTCCGTGTGCTTTTTACGGAGATACAAGACATTAAAAATTTGGCGGGAAAGAGATTTCTCTGAATTTTGCCATCGTTGAACATTAGGACTATTTTTGTCTAAAAGCTAGGAAGTTATGTAAAGACTTTGATAGCTTAATTTGACCTATAGAATAATTCTTTGGTAAGTCATTGAACCGGAGAAAACCAGATGAGTTCCTAAATGTGACACAAAATCATAAATGTGATGAGTGATCGACTTTAAAATTGATCAAAGGTGAAAATGGAATACAGACTTTCCAAAATAAAAATTGAGATTTTGTCTGTTGTTTGAGGTTAATTTACCAACTTGTCAAAGGGTCATTTAAAAATATTATTGTACGTAGTATGATGCTTTATTTATTATTGATATTGAGAAAGTTCGAAATCGACTGTAATATGTAATCACTGTAATCATTGAAATCATGGTATCTAAATTAGATTTATTAAGGCGTCTTGGAAATAAAATGGTTGTTTGTTTTTGTTTGTTATGTAGTATGTTGATTGACATTGCATCTTTGTATTAAATTGTTTGTTTGTAATTATGCCATGATAAATGAACATTTTTGAATTAAGTTTATTAATTAAAATGATTTTCAGAGAAAGCATAGAGATATGTATGAGGGAAAGTCGATCTAGTGAGAGACAGTCCACAATATTATTCTTCACCAAATATTAGACCAAATATGTAAGCACAAATACTCATCAGTCACAGATAACCATTCCTTTACTCTTATTAAATGTTCGATTTTGTGCCTTTGTCTGTATTGGATAGCAATTTTTTCGTGACTTTATCTTTAAAATAGATCCTAGATATCAACCCTCTGTTATGATGATGACCTTTATCTCTGTTTTAAGTGCCTTTTTTTTAAATAAACATTCAATAAAGGGTATAGTAAGTAAGAATCGAACCGTCAATCCAAAACGAATAATCCAAAGACAATGGCACGGAAAACAATAAAGTAACAAAGACACAACACGAGTACCACACAGAAAAGAAAAATGAAGACAAACACACAAAGATGAACAACACGGACCCAATAGAAAAACCCATTGGTGAGATCAGGTGCACCGGTAGAGTAAGCATCTCCTGCTTCTTATAAGGCACCCGCCGTGTTGAACATGTTAAATCCGGTAGTAAAGTCGAATCCGGTAGACGAAACAACAATTAAGCTTTAAAGGAAAAGATCTGTTGTATTTTATGCATTACATCTTTATATGCTGATTATTGTACAATGTATATTTACTTGTCAAACCACAGCCACTTGTATTTTTTTAAGAAACAATCATAGATTGCGGGTTACATATAATATGACTAGATAGGGGACAGGTTTGTAAAATTTTCAAATGCACTTAGCACACAATAAAAGCATGATGAACTTACAGTACTGTAATTTGCTTCATATGAACCTATGTAATAATATTCTATCTATTCATCACGATTTTGGTGTGGTATATAAATCATATTCTGTAATTGCTACTGTAGATAGTGCTTTGTTCCTTTTTAAACTTTAAGTAATGCAAAACATATAGTGTGAATTTATAAACACCATTTAATTAATTTTGCGTTCTTGCCCCCTACAATGATTCTATTAAAACGCCACACAATCAATAAACTTTTGTATTTAAAAACGTATATGTCTAAAACATAGTTCAATGTACTTTAATCATTTAAGTAATTCTTATGCAAAAAGAAAAATGCATGAAACATTTCCCTACTACACATGAAAGAGAATAATACCTTAAATTTGTCTTGAACTAGCGTTTGAAAGAAAAGCCGCGTTAATCTAGTCCAATCAAATAATTAGAGAGATTGATTCGGGCGTTGATGTAAGGGAACATTTCACAAAAAGATAAACAATTTCAAATTGTCAACACAGACCTAAGTACAAGTAACCAATACCTAAAAACATATGGATATTGATTGTCTGTGGAAACTAAATAAAATATTTGGTACCAATTTGCGATATAATTTTATAATGAACAACCCTTAAACCTTCATCACCAGTAGAAAATTAAAAAAGAAGCATAGTAATTCGAATTTCCTCAAGTTTCGTTATTCATTTTTAATAGACTGAGACTGGTTGTGTCGACAGGGTAATCGTCCATTGCGATGCATGCATACCTGTCATAAAAGAGATGATATATCAGAAGTCAAATCGTGTCCACGAACAGGTCAAGTCAAGTCCGGTCTCCGAGACTGAAAATCCGGTCTTACGAGACTCAATATCTTCAGGGTTTAGCAAAAGGTAATAAAATTAAAGGTGCTAGACCCTTCAATTTTACATATAGATATTTTGATGATGTTTTCGCTATCAATAACGCATCTTTTGCCAAATGCATACCATCAAGATATTTATAAGAACTAGACACGGACAGTAATATTCAAAATTCTCCTGCTTACGGATTGTATGTTTCACATTCGCTACGCGACAGCTAGCACAAATTACACAGATTTCTCATTAGACATAGTTATCTCCGCGACAGCGTTTTTAATCAAAGCTTAAAAAAAATCCGTCTAAAGCGACCATTAAAAAGCTCTTTCATAGATATCAGTCCCTGGTGGAAAAATGGAAGTTTCGGTCCGAACTGTGATACAAATTTCTTTTTTACTTTGTCCGTGAATGATCATTTCTTTTTACTGTGTACGTTCTTTCAATAGCAATTGCTGTTGAGTTGCTACCGAACACTACCGCAATGGACGGGGAGGTTTGGAGCGCCATAAAACACCATTCTTTTGAAATGCCTGTACCAAGTCAGGACCATCGCGATCGACAATTTTGCCTGTGGTTTCCATCTGAATTGTTATTTTGTCTTGTTGACTTCGGCTATTGACAATTCTATTCGGTAATTACCACAATGAAACGATTCAATGCTAGATCAAATCAAGTCGCAATTTCCAAGACTGTAACAATATATTGGTCATTCAACTCTTGATGGCGACCATAAAATTATCACGAATCCTTTTTATCATTGTATCAGTTGTTATCGTGCTAGTAAAAAAAATCTTGTCCTGGTATTGAAAGGATACTCTTGCATATTGTATAGCTGATATATGTATACGCCGTATGCAGGGGCATAAGGGATGTTATTACAAAGGGAAGGGAAATTAACTATTGGGACATAGAAATCAGCACCTTCGTCATGATTATACTTCTAAGTCGGCGATATACAGATCTAAATATGGAGCCGCATCATAAAAATCTTTAGTGTCCTTAAATTCAAGATGACTGGGATATGAATGATGAAGTACTCATTGAAATACTAGTTATTGAGTGAAACAACATTATCAACATAAGGACAGGAGAAATTCATCATGGTATCTACAGGAGAAATTTAAGAATCAGGAAAGTTGCTTTTCTTTTCTTCATTCAAAAGGTTTTGTGTAGTTTAGACTTCATAAGAATGGAAAAACAGTTCCACAAGCAGTGCACAATTGGTGCCAACAGTATTACCGATGTTTCTGAAATATCAAATCATCAAACTCAATAAATTATATCTGCTGCACATTTGAGGATAGAACACACAATTCTATCACACAAATGTTTCCAATTATTTAAATATAAATACAGATAACACCACAAGATCCCGTTTATTACCATATTTCATCCACTACAGATAGTTCAATTTTACAATTATAACTGAGAGGATTGCCAAGCTTTTCTAAAATTTTTAAATTTAATTTTCGAAAATGGATAAAATATGGCAATAATCAGGATAAAGTATACACTCCGTGAGAAGGAGAAGTAAGAATATTAATTTCCATGTTAATTAAATGGATTATTTTTAAATTTCGTCTTAAAATTTAGTTCCGAGATGACCATTTTTGTCAAATTTGATATGGAAGTCCAAACATATTTAGATCTAGTGGTTTCTGTTGTTTCCTTTATTTCTAATTCTGGCAGATAAATTGATGGGATCCATTTAACAAAATATTCATAATCAATATCGGCCAAGTGCGGATCGATGAGATCATTATTATTGTCTAAACAATTGATGCGATCCCGATAAAGAAATTATCACTGTAATAAAATCAATAATGTTTATTACAGTAATAATGATTTTTTCAACAATCGCATATATTGCTTGACTATAATAATGACCTCGTCGATTCGCACTTGGCCGATAGTGATTATTAATGGGAGTATCTATAAGTGAGATTGAAGGATCTAGCATTTTTAATTTTATTAGCTTTTAAGAGTCGCAGAGTGTTTAATGCATACTGGAGCGCAAATGTTTATCCAAAAAGTTAACATATTTGATATTACTTGGCGTGGTGTAACAGATTAATGCCTCGATGTACATGAAAACCAGATACACAGACACATTAGGGTGGCAGACGACAACTGCATGAGGTAGAAAATACATAATACAATGCGGAGAAAAAAGACACTATCAGTCTGTGAATACCAGCAGATCTATTTTCATTAAATAGTTAAGCCTTTCTCTGTGAAGTCACACTTCAGTTAACAGTCAAATATGTATTGAATGCTGATGAGGAATGAATGAATTTCCGAAATGGCCATACAGCTCATTAAAATTATTGCAGTTGGGTTTAACATATGTGTTTAACAGGGACACCTAATAGAAAGAAGATGTATCCCGAACTATTCCAGATGGGTGTAATCACAAAATCACCAAACAGAATTTGTAAGAGCCGAAGTCCAACAGAAAAAAACAAAGCAGGTGGAAACCAGTGGAAAAATTGTCGACGGGGAAGGAACATGAAAATCGCAGAGATAAACTTTCATTGAAATAACATGCAACTTACAGGACATTAAAATCTTCAAGGATGGTCACTCCTCAAGTTCACAATATCAAAGTTTTGAAATTAGTATCTTCATTTATTAGAACTTCGATCATACATCATTTTAAGCAAAAAATTTTGATAGGTCAGTGTGCCCGTTTCTGAAATATAAGTGCAAGAAATTTTGGCAGGAAACCGAGCTTCTCTAGATTTTTCATTCACTTTGCATTAAGGCAATACAAATTTGAAATGCAATAAAGATATATCAAGAATTTCATCAAATTTTGTCAAAAGTTTATTCAAGATGCATGCGAACATATTTTGAAAATAAAAATGGGAATCAGAGCGCAAAATTTTCTAATGTACCATGATAGATAAAATAAGAGAATTCCGAAAGTCAGTGACAGTTTCAAAAAACCCTAGAAGTGAGCATTCTTAAAAGTGATGCTTGAATCGTTGACTAGACTGATGGTTAAGAAAAACAATTGAAATATTAAATACATTCCCACAATATTCTCCTTTACAGACTTTTAAATTAAAGGAAATTTGTCGTTTGGGGGAGCAGGTCTTACAGTTGGGAAATTATTTCAATACTTGTTATAAATGACCATTCGTGTCACTGCCGCTCTATTTTAGCGCGTAAATATAATTTGCAATTGTCTTCCCTTTACACGTAAATACTAACAATTAGCGCGCAAATTTGAACTTTTTGCGCGTAATTAATGTACACTTATATATATATTTCCGCGTAATCTTTCAGAAGTAACTGACCAATGAAAGACTCTATATCATTGATTTTTGGCATTTTGCATACTTCCGAATAGACACAACAAAAATGGCGACTGGCAATATGTTTAAAGGAAACGAGACATATCCAAGCCAAGTACTCCAATCCCTGACCACCTTGTGTTTTGAACTTATTCGAACCAGTTACACTGACAAATGGGTTTTGGTCGACTACATAAACATAATGTATTGATCTTTATTTGGCTTACAGTTATCGTTTGTAAACTTCATTTTATTTCAGATATATGAAGGATTGTTTTGAACAGCAATTACTATTACTGTGCATTCATCAGAATATGACGTTAAGTTGTTGCCAATGAAAATCGGTGTTTCGACCCTTATTCTTTTTGATTTTCTTTGCGTAGGCTCTTATTTCTCAGTTATTTCAGATATATGAAGGATTGTTTTGAACAGCATTTACTATTACTGTGCATTCGTCAGAATATGACGTTAAGTTGTTGCCAATGAAAATCGGTGTTTCGACCCTTATTCTTTTTTTTCTCAGCGTAGGTCTTATTTCTCATCAGTGATCTCCACTTTTATATGATTCTTATCTTTTTATATACATAATTGTATCATACACCAGTTCATTAAAAAAAAAATCAATCTATACCAAACTATATGGGTGTCTTAATTGTATAATTACATATTTTATTTATTTCAATGACCAAAGAACCTGTTATATTTTTGTCCATGTATTTTAATTGATCTAATATTTTCAGTAGGCAATTTATCTTAAAATTAATAGTGATTTTCCTTGTACTTGCTTAAATTAATTAGAATTGGGGAGTTTCCATTCGATATACCTCGTTTCCTTAAAAAAGTGCCGATTAGATATCTACTTACAATTAATTTAAGACAACTTGTACATTATTTGTTTGTTTTTACGCGTTAAAGAATAAAATTTGCGCGCAATATTAAACTATTTTCACGCTATTAAACGCGTGCAGCTGTTAATACAGACGGGTCTATATCAGAAATTATTACACTCTTTTTACTATACTTGCACGCAATTAAGGATTATTTGCGCGCTATTTGTTTGCATTTACGTGTAAAAGTAAACAAATTGCGAGTGATATTAAATTTATCTACATGATATTTAAACTCATGCAACTGTTCATATCAGAAATTATTGCACGCCATTTATTTAACTTGCGTGCAATTTAGGATTATTTGCGCACTATTTGTTGGCATTTAAGCGTTAAAGTTAAAAATATGCGCGCGATATTAGATTTATCTACATGATATTTTAACTCGTACAGCTGTTCATATCAGAAATTATTACACGCCATTTATTTAACTTGCGCGCTATTTGTTGGCATTTACGCGTAAGAATTAAAAATATGCTAGCGATATTAAATTAATTTACACGCTTATTAAACTCATGCAGCTGTAAATGCATACAGTTGTATATCAGAAATTATAGCACGCCATTTATTCAACTTGTGCGCAATTTAGGATTATTTGCGCGCTTTTTGTTTGCATTCACGTGTAAAAGTTAAAAATTTGCGCGCGATATTGAATTAATTTACAAGCTTTTTAAACCCGTGCAGCAGTAAATACAGACGGTTGTATATCAAAAATTATAGCAAGTTATTTATTCTACTTGCACTAAACATATTTTATTTGTAACTAATAAATTAGTATACAAAAATGATTGGACACAAGTTAAAACAACATTAAATGAAGTCCTCGCCTAATATTACAACATTAAATGAAGTCCTCGCCTAATATTACAACATTAAATGAAGTCCTCTCCTAATATTACAATATTAAATGAAATCCTCTCCTATTACAATAAGTAACACAAAATTACATTGCATGCAATGGCGACATAGGCTATATAAACAAATAATATTTTACAACAAAATTAAAGACTATATATTTAGATAATGTAAAAATAGAAATAAATTTCCAAATGAAGAAAAGAGGGACCGGAAAAGGAATAGATATAAGGAAAAATTACTGAAACTATTTAAATAAAGACCATGAAGACTAAAAAGAGTGGAGTGAATGCAAATTATTATCTTTTTTCATTATTGATTAAAACTTTTAGTACCTTTAATGAAATAGTGTACACTGGAAAAAATTCTAATGTTTTCTTCATATCAAAAGTTTTGGTTAAGGTAAGAGGATGAATAAATCTAAACGATGGCAACTGGGCCAAGATACGATCGAAGAGGCGAATGAATATAAATATTTAGGAGTTTATTTTTCTAGATCTCTGAAATTCAATTATCACATTAAATTGTATGTTAAAGAAAATGCAGAAAGAAACTGAATTACTGTATTCGAATACTAGCAGAGCATGGCCGCTTCAATCGGTTCAATTTTGGGGACGCCCTTTGGAATAGTGTTTTGCGCCCTTCTGTTTCACATGGTTGTACGGTTTGGTTTCCGACGTCCAATGTACATATTGTAGCATTGGAAACTATACAGTATAAAATGGGAAAACTGATATTTAATACTAAAATGAATATTCCAAAGTCAGCTCTACTTTGTGAACTTGGATGGGAACCAATCAATGCGTTTATGAACAGGCAACGAGTTTCATATTTCGCTCGTTTTAACGAGCTCCCAGATCATCGACTTTGCAAATTCGTTTTCAATATACTTAAGACTTTGACTAATACCGAATATAGCATGTTCTTCCGTAACATATTTAATGAACTGGGCCTTGACCATTATTTTGATGGTAACATCAACCTCAAAACATTTAATTCTTTCTACGGAAAATATATAAGAGCATGCGAGTTTGAAAATATCGCATCAAAAAGTAGTTTAGAATTTTATCGATATTGTTCATTAATAAAAGGGAGACAATCGTATATTTCCGAAGCAAATGATTTCGAATCGACTCGTCTTAAACTGCTTGCAAGAACAAATTGCTTGCATTTAAATGCCGTACTTTTTCGCATGTCTCTGGTGGACTCTGATAAATGTAAACTGTGTTCTCTGAATACACGGGAAGATTTACCTCATTTCTTCCTCGATTGTCCTAAATACCAAGATGTCCGCCGAGTTGTTTTTAAAAAAGCTAACGAGGTGTTTAATGAACATCAGTTGAACTTTGATTTTAATGAGCTTTCATCGTTCCAAAAGCTACAGTTTTTAATTGGTGACCAAGGACTTTTATTTTCTGATAGTTTTGGTTGTAAATGCTGCGCCCTTGGTCAAGAATTTCTTTCCTCCGCTTTTAAGATAAGAAATGAAATTTTAGATTTTTAATGTTTAGTATAATATTATGTTTTAATAATATTTCTAGGTAACTTAGAAGTGTATCACATAAAATCAATTTTAATATTCATCAATTTTAATGATTGGTATAGATGAGAACTTTTATTGTTTTAAATATGAACTGTTTTGTATTATTTTAGATTTGTATTATTGTCATTTAATTGTAGATATTAGTTTTAGGACGCAGCCATCGGACCCCTGACGATGGTTGCCCCGATGTAAAGGGGTAGTTTCCAAATAAATATATATATATATATATATATACGAAAGGTTTTCGTCACCAGCTAATAGTAATTCTATATTAACATCAAAGATCTCAAGTTCCCGTAATAAATTTCTTCTTATATCAATATAAAAAGGGCATTCCAGAAAATAATGTAAACAATCTTCTGAATGGTGTTCACAATTACGATAAGGATTTGTTTTAGATTTACTCTGAACAGGTCTGCATTCAGTGAGCTACACATATTTCTTAGTCTTGTATGAATAATATTCAAGTGCCTATCACCATAATTGAAATATGTGGGTGGTTTATTTGTTTGGGGTCTTTATTTTTCTTTTAAATATACTTATATTTGTAGAATTTCTTATTACGGGGTCAAGTCGGTTCCTATCAACAGTTGTGTCGGGAAAGAATGATTTTTCGTCATATCTAATCTACAATTAGGCAACGTATGNAACTCATAAGTATGTTATTTGTCACTTGAAAAATATTAAACTAAGAAATGTTCAAGTATGAAAAATGAAAAAAAAAACGTGGCATGAAATTTTCACAACATGGCGACGTGAACCACGTGGAATGATTACTCGATTCTATTATTTTTTTTTATGCCATTATTGAAATTGACGTTATAAACTTGAATGTATTTAGTGTTCTCAAAAGTCAAACTAATTGTCACGAACTTATTTAGGGTTTTCCACCATGTAATAGATTGTGTTTGGGAACTTTGGTAGAGCTCGACAAAAACACGTCTTTACCCAACTTCACATTTAATAAGAGAGACAGTTATTTACAATACAATTCCGGACATTACATAACGGACATGAACAAATTACGGAACAGAATTACACATAAAAACATATATTCATTACAGCGCTATTTGTTTGCATTCACGCGTAACAGTTAAAAATATGCACGCGATAGTAAATGAAATTAGACGTTGTTTAAGTATATGAATTCTTTCCCGTGCCATGCTTATTTCTGCCACAATACTGGGAATATCTTGGTATTCAAGAATCAGATGCACTGCATAAAACGCTGCGTTTGATTGGCCAAAAAGTAAAGTACATCAAGTAAAAATTTGCGAGCGATATTAAACAATTTGCCCGCTTTTTAATTTCTTGCGGCTGTTAATACAGACGGTTGTATATCAGAAATTATAGCATGCTATTAATATCTACTTGCGCGCTATTTGTTTGTATTTACGCGTAAAAGTAGCAATATAGTGCGCAACTTATACTTACGCGCTAAAATAGACCTCCAATGACATGAATGGCCACTCTTATTAGTGTTATCTCGAAAGGAAAATAGGAAGCTAATTTGATGCTTACCGTTAACAATGAATTGACCAATATTATTTTTTAATTTTAAATTAAACCCTTTTCCTTGGTTTGCACCTCAGAACAAATACTCTCTACATTTTGCATTTACAAGTCTGTTTTGGAGGTCTGCTCATATTTAATGTTAAATTTAAAGTAGAATGGAAATTATTGAAATATTAGTGCATTGGAAGTTTTATTTTTTTTAAAGGTTAATTAAAATCTTTTAGTAAAAGTAAGTCGTATACATTCGTTAGGCAAATTTTCCGTATTTATGCCAGCAGCACTTTCAGAAATAGATAAGTGCATTTGTACTTTCTGGGACAAAGCAAATGGAGTTGACCTACAGATGACATTTTAATGGCAAACATCTTGCGATTCACTTAAAGTTGTCAACAAAACAAAGAGTATCGACAAACATCGCTTTATGTAAGTAACGATAAACATCTTCTCAATTAAGTATACTCATGATTGACCTATCGTAATCACGTATCAATGACATATTTTTTTCACAAACAGTCGATTGACTTCAAAAATCTACAGAAAAAAATCGTAAAACTTTTTTTTACAAAATAGACTTGATTTTGATAAAGGATTATACTTTTGCAATCAACTGTGAGTAAATAGTTGCTCTATGGGAGTAAAATGTTACATATTAGATTAAAAAAAATGATAACAAGAATCACCTACAATGTCTGAAAAATATAGTAACATGCTACAATGTACTAAGGAACTGCACAACCAAAAACAAATAAAATACAAACACAAAATTATTAGATCTCTGACTTAATTTTACTTTTCATTGTCAAGTATTTTGAAGCAGACCATAAATGGAACACCATTTCATTTACTTGAAAATACAAATATAGGGACTGAGCATTGCTTTGAAAATACAATATTTAGCAAAGTTGCATAATCAACGGTTAATTTCGTTATGTTGTACATGTGTTTCAAGGAGACACTTATCATCAGCAGCATTAGCATCAAACAATATGGAAAGCAATAATCCAATAGTAGTAAAACAAGAAGTATTCATTACCAAAAATATCGAAATAGGCGGCCAAATCTAGTACCAAGGACATCCACCGAGTGCTATATACGGAATGAAGCCTCAGTATTTTTAAGGGGTTAGAATTTTGATAAAAACAGAAAATTTCTATAACACCCAAAGTAATTTTTTTCATGTCAGGCAGGTCTGACTATTGGGCTTGTGAATACCCTCGGGGACCTCTTGTCCACCAGCAGTGGCATCGGCAAAATGGTTTCAAAATACAATAAATACGAAAGTTGCATAATCAACGGTTAATTTTGTTATGCTGTACAAGTGTTTCAAGGAGTAATCTCTCATCAGCAGCATTAGAATCAAACAATATGGAAACCCATATTCCAAATGTAGTAAAAAAAGAAGTATCAAAAATATCGAAATATTTGAATTGAGGGTGAGATTTAGGTCTACAAACAAAAAAGACTGGAGGAAAAGGTATTGAAATAAATATTAAGATGATCAATTTGACTAAGATTTGAATAAAACTGTATGCTTAATCTATTTTTCAAACATGTTAGGATATAACTTTATATAAACTGAAAGTGTAAATTAAAAGAAACTGTCAAAATATCAACTGTTAAAGTTACTTCTTAAACAATGATTTAGATCTAAACCCTAATGGTAAACGTTTGGGAGTTGATGAACAAAGGGACACAATAGACAGAAAAATGAAATTAAGAGAAAGAGAAGCAGGATACATTTGATTGCAACCGTATTGCATCATATCATTGGAAATCATACAGATCTTAATATCGAAAACTACCTCGGTATAAAGGTTACAGCTGAATGATATTGAATATAGGCGGCGGACAAGCATTTTTGCAAGGATTGTGACTTCAGTGCCACCAAGAGAAGAATTCAATTATTATGACAAGTTGGTTAGATAAAGGTTATTTCTTGTTCTACCAACAAAACGCCTCGTGATTATGGACAATGGTTAATATCATGGTGTTTGGGTTGACGAAACGAAACTCCGAACATCAAATCAAAACAGGAACATGTTTGATTTTTAGAGCTAAATTGTAAGATGCATCTGATTTAGGACAAGTTCTTTATGAAATAACCAAATCAAATCAAAACAAAGCGACCAGATTTATATGATTGGCATACACATAAAAACTATCAATAATACCAGATGATAAGGGTGGCGAAAAAAATGAAGCTATGGGACATGAAGTTCGCACCCCTCCTTACTGCTTTTCAAAGCAATAGTTCAAAATAGAACAAGTTGAAAATAAAACCTTCAAACGACACCTGTATTGATTCCAGAGGCTAAATTTGGAATTATTTAACTCTTGGGATGATCAGAAAAGAATGATTGGTACTTGAAAATTCCTGCACACGATTGTTTTTTTTAACACAATGTTTACACAACTCAATTCTTTCCTTAACATTTCAAACATTACTCTTACCGAATAGCCCTGCAAGTTCCAAAATTATTAGTGATGAGTAATTATTGCTTACCTGATCCGTCGTTTTACAATTTATCGACAATATTAGCTATGTCTTTAAAATGTTTCATTTCATAACGTTCTGTATCTATGTTAAGTTGACATTAAATTTATTTAAAATTACTTTAAATGAGTATGTAAAGTATAATCAATAATATCTCGTTACGTCAAAATAGTTCAAAGAAATGTTGCCTATCCTTAGCTTAAAAGCCAAGAGTTTATTCGCTGACTTCTTTAAGCTTGACATTAAAATTGTGCTCTTAGTTTCATACTGATTAATGTTAAATGAAAGTGAGACTTTTCAGTTGTTAGCAGCAAGGTCAGTTTTAACCGTCAGGTATTTTAATTTTTTCTGGAAAAACAAAAACTCCTTTTCTATCACAGCCTGCAAAATTACTAGGAGCTGTACGCATGTATTGATGAAACCACGTATACATTCAAGATAGCATATGAGAGATAACTCTATTTCAAATTTAATAGATGTCTCTATTACATCAAGTGTTCCAAGAACAATTTTTAGTTATTTTCAAGGTTGTGTCATGATGTTCTTGTTTTTGATGTTTTAATAAACTGAATTTTTAATTTATGGTAAAACAATTATTCTCAGCTTAATTTTCACGTTTTGACAACTTTAACGGCATAAAACAGCTGTTGACTGTGCCTGTGACCTTGACCTCATTTTGTAGGTCACTTCTTGTTAATTTTTGAGTTGAAAGTCATTTCGTATTTCGTATACATAAAACCTTGTATCAAACATCATAAATGCGTTTTGGTCCATAAGCCGAAAACGGTTGCTCCAATATTTTTTTTACCGATGTAACAAATGTAGGCTTTAAAAAGTAAAATGTTTAATTAATTTACCACGTTTAGGGGACAACTGGGTTCCTACGAATGATCTGACCAACAAGGTCAGTCTGATCGAGTCCGATCGATCAATGGTTACATTGGTATCAGTAACAATAGCAAATGCATTAAATTCGTTTTGTTTTTGTTCTCAAGTGATCTCCATACGTTTGGTTGAATCAGAAATATATATCATACTGGTAATGTGTTGCAATGAAAAAAGTATATTTGGTATCTATATCAATTTATGTAGGTATAAATCCATTTTTTTAAAAACCAATTGAAAACCAAAGAAAAGTATGCTACGATGAAAAACATGTTTTCGGTATGCTTAATTTTCTTATTGATGATATATTTGACAAATTTGGAGATGACATATATCGGCAGGGCACAAATTGTGCTCCTCTACTCGCAGACTTGTTTTTACACCTGACAGACTGAAATTCTTCATGGACTGGTAAAAGCTCATATAAAATCCTCCAAAATCACTTAAAAATTTATTTAAAAGAATCAATAGAAATCGCTTGATCTACATTGTTTTTGAATTTAGCGAAAATAGTGATCTCGATATACAAAAATGACAAAGGGCATCTTTAATTTCAATTTTATTAGTTTCCCCAAGATAGACAATTATATTCCAGCTTCTCCTGCTTACGGAGTGTATAGTTTACAGTTAATTCGTTACGAGAAAGCTAGCACCAATTATGCATACTTTCTCATTAGACATAGTTATCTCCGTGACCGCCTTATTAATAAGGACTTGATAAAATTCCAGTTAATACGATCATTAATACCTACTTTAATAGATGCAAGTCGCTTGTGGAAAAATTAAGTTTCGGTCAGAAGAATTTGATAATCATTTCTTCTCATAGTCTACGACCTTCCATGAACAATTGCTGTTGGGTTGCTACCGGGCACAACCGCATGGAAGGTAAAGTGCGCCATAACTAATGTTTAACCCACAAATTCTTTTTAAATTCCTGTACCCAAAACTATAGCGTTGCGGTTTAATATTTTCCAGCTGGTTTTGCAGCTGCTTTTACTTTTTGGCTTTTGGATTTCGGCCCTTCGCAATTCTGACAGGTAATTTCGTTATTACCCTAATTTTCAAAAGGCATTTGAAGAGATGCTTAAGTATGAGAAAGATTAGAAATCATGTTGACATTTATCTAATTTAAATATCATATAATTGCTTACCATTTATGATAACAAACACAAAGAACACATAAAATAATTGACAACTATTTAAAACAAATGTACAGATAGAAGGGAAAAAACTCCATAACGTCAACAGTATAACCGATTAATAACATGTCATTACTTTTGAAAAATAAAATACATAGCCGTTAAAGACTGTAAAATGGCTGATCTATTTACATCAAGGACCTATTAGTTCTGTTTAAATTAGTTAAAAATATTTTCTAATCGAACCCTCAACCTTTCATTCACTTATCAATAGCTGAAATCAAATTTTAAAATAGCACAGATGATTTAGAGACCAAACTTAGGCCTGTAGATATTGACACTTATATTTACAGAAATCGTTGAATCAATTCATTACACAAAAGTCCCGTATTTCTTTCAAAATTCTTACTACTCGAACCATACATAGAGAAAAGGAAGAAAACTCTGACTCAGTTTTGGGTTTACACATTATACCCTAAATATACATTAACGCCCAACGTATTTCTCCCATTATACTTTATTGGCTATCTCTACGCTTTACTTTTTATTTCATCATACATTTTAAATAACAAAATACCGAGTTACTGTTAATTTATTTTATGCATATGCGCATTTCGACAAGTTATGTCTCAGCAGTGCAGATCGAATCAAAACATTTGGAAGCACATTAACCGAAAAACGAAAATTCAGTTAAGTACAAAGCTATGCATGATGGAGATACTCCTTAATTTAAAACAAAATTTTGTAATATTTAGATATTACTGACGGTTCGGTTCCCATATACTTTTTTAATATATATTTTTTTAGATTTCAGCATACCATTTGTGTTTCAAAGAGCAATAATTTTGCATATGCCTTGATTATCTGTTTCTGCCTTTTGTGAAGGCAAATTGATACTAATTCGTCTGAAAGATAACAAAGTTACTTCGCTTGGATTTCTTTTATTTTACGATACGCTTTTTTAAATTGAAATAGATAAAAGACTTAAAACGGTGATGATTTCCCGTTCTTGAATCTTCAAACGATGTTAATGTATCTTTACTGGTACGATATACTAATGCCTCATCCAAATACTACTTTACCTACCAGAAAAAAGAAGTAGGAATTTTTAAGGTTGCCACCACGAGTTAGTTGCTTGTATTATGTAACGGTCTCGCAACTTGCGGCTGCTTATTTCCATTAAATTGAAACAACGGCAGTAGAATACCGAAGGAACAAAGGAGTGAAATTTACAAAAATCAAAGTCCAAAGATACGGCCAAAACGAGAACACAGAAAACAATGACGTTAGACACATAAAACAATGACGTTGGACACATAAAACAATGACGTTAGACAGATACAAAGCACAGAACAGAACTGAAATTGACTAATTTCTAGTTTAACGTCATATGAGCAATATTTCAGTTAAGTTATTCAATTAATAAAGGCCAGTAAAAGAAGTGAAATGGGTAGGGGCAGGAAATTAAGCCTTCTATTCGATACCTAGTGCGTCTGTTCTCCTTAGAGAAATACAGAAAGAGTCTTTATACTGCACCACACATTTTGGCTACTATGGTTTGCGGTCAGTCTTACCGTATTATGACCTGACTACCCCGCATAGACAGGACATTCCCCTATCCACCTTGGAGTAGTGCCAAGCTGCCCTGTAGCAGCAGCCCCTGAAAACCGATTCAGGAGCCGGATATTTACATAAGACTATCTGATACCGAGTCGTCGGACTTTACGTTTTCGGTTCAGCTTTGAACAATTATTTTTCACATGGCGGATGATGCATACAAAACAGTAGAGGCGACAGTGTTTTACCAGCAGACTAGGCTCCGTGAGCTAGCCGGCAGTTTAGCGGCGAGCACTCCTCGACCCATCTTTCTAAATTACATTTTGTCTATTCTTTCCTTTTCAAGATTGTGGTCTTAGAGTTAGTGGTCTACCTGTATTGGGTTTTATTTGTATGTTTATTATACTATAGGGAAACGGGATAGAGAAAGGGGAGGTTTGGGTACCCATAAACCGGTTTAACCCTACCGCTGGTTGTTGCAAGTGCCGGTACAAAGTCCGGCTAACCCGAGTTCCTATCGTTATCTATGTTTTGTTGTTTTTCTTGTGCAGTTCCCTGGTTGATTGTGACATGTGATTGTAATGTTCGGTCATTGTAGGTGTTTCCTGTTATCTTCCTTTCATCAATTTTATCCTTCCGACACTTTACGGAGTTCCTGTGAAACTAGACTTTGATGAATGGAAGAATATGGAGTAAATGCACATGAGACAAAGTCTCTACAAATACATGGTAAAAACAAGTAAAGGAACAACGCCTTTATTGTTGTTCTTCATCTTGAAGTCACCATGAGGCCTTCAACAATGAGCTTGAGCTTTGCTCATACCTCATAGTAAGTTCAAGACGGCCCCTAGCGCCGGTTTAAGAGGAATTCTTTGCTAATTGTCGAGCAACGCTACATCCATGTCTTTACTGGTCATGGGTGCGGGATTGTCAACAAACAAATGAAGGGATATGGAGTAAATGTACATGGGACAAAATCCCTATAAATACATGGTAAGATTAAGCAAATTGAACAACGCTTTGATTGTTGTTCTTCATCTTGAAGTCACTATGAGGCCTTCAACAAAGAGCAAACGCTCTCACCTCACAGTAAGTTCAAGACGGCCCCTAGCAACGGTTTAAGCGGAATTCACTTGCTGAATGTCGAATAACGCCACATCCATCCCCTTATTTCATTATTTTTGGTGGATGCGGAGTTGTCAACAAGCATAACATATCGGGCGAAGTACTCTTACAAACACTGTCATCCATTGCCCGACAAAGGGACCAATGAATAGACAATACAACATATAAACGATCACAGGGCACTCATCGAGTTGTTTGTAAGAAAACTTGTCAATCAAAATCGGGAGATGTGGGTAATATATATAGAGACGGCCAGAAAAATAGTTTAATATTTTGCAAAGCAAGAAAGCCAAATGTTGAATTTTGATAGTGCATTCATATGAGAAATTCTCACATGAACAAGTACACCATAACTACACCTCAAGAACGGGGAATCATTTTACGGACTCCACACTGCACGAGAGACAAACTCCACGGTAAATAAAGAAATGAAGGGATATGGAGTAAATGTACATGGGACAAAATCCCTATAAATACGTGCATTAATTAATAAAAACAAGCATTAATTAAACTGGCAAAGTGATCTTACAATCATTGTTATCCTGAGACACTATTATCGGTATGCAACGCCTCCAAGTCCTTAATTCATTTTAAAAGAAACTTTGCTTCCCTTCTGAAAGAGTACTTGGTGCACCTTTATCATATCAACAACGTTCAAAGTAATTCGAAAATCATAATTTTGAATTTGTCTCTTCGTTAATGATTATACAACATGCATTCAGCCCCATACAAAACCATGGAAAAAATAGTCATTTTCCATATGGTTATCAATTTATAGTGGCTTGGCGTGATTCTCTCCGGACATAACTTGTAGTGTTATGTTGAGGCCGATCATAAAACGTGATGTAACGATATTCTATCAATAACGTCATAATTTCCCACTAACACTTAACTTTTATATATAGTGCATATTCATATTGATATAAACAAGGCAAATTTGAATGGGATAAAAATATTTTCAGGAACATAGTAACCAATGTATGTAGGTGTGCGAGAAGGTCTATGAACTTTAAAGCGGCACAGGAAGGGAAATAATCAAGCCTTTTAAAAAAAAGAATTTGTCCTCAGCAGCATCAAAACAAAAGTGTGCGATACTATGAATTTTTGAAATGGCGACATTTTCATGAAAACAAGAAGAAGACATGAAATTGAAAGTGCTTTTAAGTTGAAGGAAACTACTAGAAAAGAAATATCGGATTTTTTTTGTTTTAACGTACTCAAAATGGCGATTATGGGCAGAAAACTCGAACATTAATGTGCTGCGAATTGGATACAACTTTAGAGGAAGGTTGTATAGCATATTAGGGATTGGTTTTTAACAATGGCGGCTGTTGCCATAACAGTGCAAAACTGTGTATGAATTACAAAAGCTCGAATTGGAATAAAAGTTTACGTGCGGGATAAAATGAAAATGGAATTAAATGAAATTTGAGAGAACGGTTGCTTAAGGTAGTTGCCATCTTTAAGGATGCTCGCTGGTCACATTTTTGGTATTTCTGTCTGATTTTCGGACTCCGCTTTTATCCATTTATATGCATTTTTTTATCCACGATCCCCCACATTTTGTTTGATAATTTCATATTATTGTCCGTTTGATTTCTATAGACCCACCATAAAAAATCAAAATTTAATTTTTTCTCTTCATATGTCTATTGAATGCACTCATACGAACTCTATTAGTTTCAGAATTTTTTCTCCCATAATTAAAAAGATGCCCATTAGGTGCCTATGTTAATTTATTTTTCTATGCATGATTTTCACAGAGGGAGTTCATGTACAAGAATAAATGGCCCTTCCTGTGTAAACGTACCATTTATGTAAATTTAAAAGAACCATGTGATTAGCTATTTGAATAATACATGTGTCAATGCATGCAATAGGTAAACAATGTTACAGATTACTGACAGGGGACATTAAAATCAATATGTATAGTAGTTCTACGATGAAAGACTTTAACTTTTAGCATATTGAAACTCAGTAGGAGAAAAATTAAAAGATACCTTTTTATGTATTTTCAAATGGACATGAATTTCTGTTGAAACAATATAAACTAGAATAACTGAAACATGAATTTGGCTTGGTTCTCATGCTCTTTTTCAAAGTAAGAGGGAGAAGTGCCTTGTACATGAACACTTTATAGATTTTTCAAGTAAATAAATTTCAAAACATTTCAGAAATTGTGATTAAAAAGATAAATATTAAACGTAACTGACCGAATTTATTTTATTTAGTGCACATATTTATTTCTCTTTCCCTTGATGTTTTCATGTAAAATTTTCTCAAGTAATAGTGAAAGGAATTTAATTATGCCAACAAACATTCAGTGAAAACTAAGAAATATGTGTTAAAATTCCTGGGTTTCACCCTATAAATAAAGACAATTTTATAAAGATTTATGCTTAAAGTTAAAATTTTTTCAACTACTATTGATTTAAATGTCCCCTGTCAGTAATCTGTAACAAGTCTAAATAAAGATTTCATACTGAAATGTACATCTCTTTTCATTGTTTACCTATTGCATGCATTGAGACATGTATATTATTCAAATAGCTAATCACATGATTCTTTTAAATATACATAAATGGCACATGTTTTTGTTTTTTGTTTACACAGGAAGGGCCATTTATTCTTGTACATGAACTCCCTCTGTGAAAATCATGCATAGAAAAATAAATTAACATAGGTACCTAATGGGCATCTTTTTAATTATGGGAGAAAAAATTCTGAAACTAATAGTCAGAGTTCGTATGAGTGTATTCAATAGATATATGAAGAGAAAAAATTGAAAAAATTAATTATTTTTTTGGAGGGTCTATAGAAATCAAATGGACAATATGCACCTTTAGAAGATTTCTGACATAATTTCATTGAATACTATTTATTTTGTTTCAATCATTTATGGATACAACGGATGACAATGATTGTAATTAAATTAATGTTTGTTGACAATCCCGCATCCATGACTAGAAGAGACATTGATGTAGCGTTGTTCGACAAAGATTTCCGCTCAAACCGGTGCTAGGCGCCTTCTTGAACTTACTATGAAGTATTACCAAAGTCCACATATCTGACCAAATTAAAGAAATTTATAGTGGCAACTACCTTAATATGTAAAAAAACTGGTTGTGGCACTAAATTCCAATTCAAAAATTTGCTTGGAAGACTTTCGTATTAGCAGTTTATACGATACATTCCTCTTTCGGTTTTGATCAAGACGTTGCAATTCTAAGAAAATATGACAGTTCAAATAAATAATAACATTTACGTTACAATTCATTACGAAACCTCGGTGAAGCCTTGCAACCGACTGTTGATTACAGTGTAAGCATTACAATTTTTGATCTCTAGCAGTAAATAACCCTGTCATAATTAATCTACAAAGCTCCCCATGCTTCAATTTTGACGTCTTTTCTTTGCTTTTAAAAACGCAGATATTACTAAAAAAATTAAAACAGTGTTTCATTGCATAGAAGAAAAGCATCAAGGAAACAGTTGCCAACTTGGACAAAGCCCTAAGAAGCATTCAGAAGGCTTACTTACGAACTTCACTCAGAAAAAAAACCAGGTACTACAGAGCAATAGTACAATAATAAATTAAGACCACCAGACCTACAAATAGGAACATTATTAACAGTAACTTCGGTATTTTGTTATAAATTCGAAATGTTAAAAATCTATTAATAGGTTAATAATTTCCGAATAATGATATTTTAATAACACCATTAGTCTTACTCATTTTTTTTAAAAAGGTGTGTTTTCTCATTTTAATATTTTTGACATTCTATAATTCCATGTATGATGTCATCATAAAGCGTACAACAACCACACCTGCGGTTATTAAAAACACGAATTTGTGCTCAATGGGCTTATGAAAAACTGCACTGATGACTTTAAAGGGTTGTAATACACAATTTCAACCAGATCTTTATCTGAAATATGACAGTGCCTTTTTTTTTAAGTCCGATTTGATTCGGCGTTTTCAAAGGGATCTGTCGGCAAATTATAGACGGGTCAAAGACAGGAAGGGACAAGGAGGTTGATTAATGTCTTTTTCCCCAAGTCTTTCAACATAAGCAACTGTTACAAAAGGTGGCAAACATTGCATAGTACGGATTGGCCCAATTTTATTGTGTGATTTTTAAAAAGTTTTGTTTTTCACGGGCATTTTATAACTTAATTCCTAAGTTACTTTGGTTTCTGAAGATAGCCGGCGAGACGTCTTACCTCTCTTCGAACTTTTTTGTACGATATATATAAAAATCAAAATTTGTAAACGCACAGACACATAACAAATTAAGTAAATGACATAAACGTAAGACATAAATACGGTAAGAATACAAAAAAAAACCAGTGAATTTCGTTATGCTGTACATGTTTTTGAAGGAGTAACCTCTCATCAGCAGCATTTAAATTAAATAATATGGAAAGCCATAATCCAAAAGTAGTTCAAAAAGAAGTACTCATTACCAAAGATATCCAAATAAGAGGCCAAAACCAGTACCAAGGACATCTACCGAGTGCCGTACATGGAATGAAGCCTCAGTATTTTATAAGTGTTTAGAATTTTAATAAAAACAGTAAATTTCTATCAAACGCAAGGTAAAATTTTCATGTCAGACAAGTCTGACTATCGTGCTGGTAAATATCCTCGGGGACCTCTGGTCCACCAGCAGTGGTGGCAAAGTTTACACAATGGAGATACACGTTAAGGTGAAACAATTTATTAATACATGTATTAAGTATTGTAGCTTTTCAAAATGAGCGGATTAGTACGATACACTCAAAAACTAATAGTCCGTTTGCAAAAGCATCAATTCCTCGGTAATAACTCAAATCTTACAACAGTTCAAGTTAGTTTGAGTTCAGAGGGCCATTTTAGAAACCTACCAAATGAAAGTAGTATAAATATGAATATAAAGCTAGAAAAAAAACTTACTGGAGGAAATATTGTCTTTCTGAGATCCCATTTTCATCTTTTCTAAAACAATTAAACAATGCATTTGTTATAACTCCAAACATGAATCCTTTTTCCGCAAATACAATATTTCTATTTAAAGGTACAAAAACGTGTTTGGCTGCATTCAATGTACCACGTTGTTATTTTAAATAGGACTTTCAACATTTTTATCATCAAATCGGGTTCCGTAAATATTTCATGCAAGGAAACATTTTTGACATATTAAGATTAAAACGGAAGAAGATTCTGTGCATAAATGTCATTTATCTTGTAACAATGTTATTAATATGAACCCTTTTATAGTTTTACACCATGCAAAATATTTCATTGTGCTTTATATTGAAAAGGTATCTGTAACATGTTGTAAAATAATTGTAAACTGGCAAAAAACTACAAAATATTGATGAAAAAAAAATAAATAAAAATAAAAAAAAATAAAAAAATAATGTCAACAATTAAGATTATGAATGCAGAGCAACAATAATGGGAGCTAAAACTTGTATTCTTGACTACTTAGTATAGATGGAGTCTCCGGCTATTAATTGCCCTATTCTTGAATAAAGTAAATTATTAGTCTAGAAAAAGGAACTAATAAACTCAATCATGTCAATTGTCTGTAATTGCTACAAATTTGATATACAAACTTGTTCATAGATTAAGGACCGCTTTTTCAACCACTATTCGATTGCTAACATTAAAGTGAAACCTATCCTAAATGGAACAATAAAGTATTAAGCAATTAAACCAGAGGCTCACATTTGAGCCTATATCACTCACCTGGTGGCTATTGATCAGAAAAGATTGTCCCACAGGGCCAATGATTGATCTGAGATGACAGCCAACTGGTAGTAAAATCATTCATCTGGTAGATTACTGTCAATTATGAAGCGTCTTTCAAGAATAAACACTTTACAACATTTTCAATATCCATAGCGTTCTATGTTCAACTGTACTCCCCTGTGGCAGCCATCTTTTATTTTTGATTTGTACAAATACAGTAAGTTCTTTGATGAACATCAAGTAACCATGCCTAGTTAATATCAACTTGATAAATGAAATGGTTTTCAAGAATTTGCAATTTACAACATTTTTCCATAGGGTCCAATGTTAAAGTTATATCTTCATTGGCGGCCATCTTAGATTTATGATCGGCACTAAAATCCAACATCTGTTAAAGGAGAATCATGTGACCATGCCTAATTGATATGAACTTGATGTATGAAACGGTTTTCAAGAATTAATAATTTACAACATTTTTCCATAGGGTTCTGTGTTAACTATGGTACCTAGTGGCAACCATTTTGTATTTGTGAACGGTACAAATATTCAAAATTTGGTAGATGACCATCATGGAACCAAGACTTGTGAATATCAACTCGATATATGAAACGGTTTTCAAGAATTTAACAATTCACAACATTTTCCCATAGGGTCCAATGTTAAACTAAGATCTGCAAGGGCGGTCATCTTGGATTATTGATCGGCACTAAAATCATACATTTGTTTGATGACCATCATTTTCATCATGCTTAGTTTATATCAACTTATGTACAAAACGGTTTTCAACAATTAAAAATTTACAACATTTTCCCATAGGGTCCTGTGTTAAACTATGTTCCCCGGCGGCGGCCATCTAGGATGAGATGTGACCTGTCAGACATATGTAGAAATTTTCCTTCTTAATAAGATGAACAATTTTGCTATTCAAACTTGTCCTCTATCACAAAGCGTTTTTGAAAAAAAAAGACAAAATGTAAAAACTTTCAAAAATTTGACCAATAAAGGGCAATAACTCCTGTATGGGTATTAAGATTTTCATCAAAATTTCCAATTTCCAAACATTTTGCAATTTAAAGTTGAACTCTATCTCTTATAGTTTTTTTAATAAATTTAACGGATTGATTGATTGATTATTGTTTAACGTCTACTCAGCAATATTTCAGCTATATCAAGACGAGAACAAGTTTGTTAATAAATAATCACTTTTGGGTATGGAAAGGGCCTGGGGAGGGAAATTCTGACTGCCACTGGAAAAGTAGGATGAAATCGTCAAGGGCGGGGAATTTAGCCTTGTAGCCGATCACCTACGGACCACCCAAAAAAAGAGCTTGCTACAAGGGTTCTTTAACGTGCAGGAAGCGTGGCATTTTTCCAACACGTGGACCTGAGTTTACATCCCATCCGAAAGATGGGTTGTGTATTTATTAATCCCNTGAAAATGTTGACTGATGGACGGACGACGGATGCAAAGTGATGGCAAAAGCTCACATGGCCTTTTAATCCAGGTGAGCTAAAAATTCAAATATGCTTCAACACACTGAAATATACACTGCTCGATCGAAAAAGAGACAAAATGAATCTTTTTCAAGTAAAACATTCTTATACTCACTTCATTTATTTCTTTTGTAATTACAGGAAAATAAATGTTTTAGTTAAGCACTTTATTTATTATTCTTAGGAAATAATCAATTAGGTATCGGCCTATTCTTAAAAAAAAACGAAATCAAACAGGACAAATATCATTTTATTGAAATATAGTTAATGAAAATGTTTTCGGTTCACATAATGAACATTTCGAATAAAAGATTCTCGTGTCCAAAAATGATGGAACCAAAATAAACACCCAAAACACTTGCATAAATCCCATCAGTACCGCACCCCTACCACCCCTTAAAAAAAAAAAAAAAACCCAAATCATTCGAGAATTTGATCAGGCTCTTTTCTTATTATCTGAGATGTACCAAAGGCATCACTTTCCCAATTTCATTAAAATTGTCCTCATAAATTTCTTCGGGTTTTTTTTTTGAAAGATGGAATTAAAATGCAATTGCTATCTAGTCTAGTATACCTATTAACATAAGCCCTCTTTAAAAGATATTTTGTTCTCAATAAATGATTCAATTGAATTACAACGCTTTTTGAGCACAGTGGTTATGTCCTAGACCATACGCGAGTTGAGGCTAATGGTCTAGTAGTATGAAAATATCTTAAATTAACTGCAATTTTGATATTTTATTGTTTTATTACCGATGGGCCAATGCCTATTGCTGTTGGACTGATATTCCAAGATGGTGTCATCAGCCCGGGCTTCAGTGCTTCCGTGATGGTAAAAAATCAATGAATTGAAAAGTTATCATATCTAAATCTAGGGAAATTTTATAAAACGAACGAATATTTATCCCATGTAAAACTCTGTCTTTAGCTGATTTCGGCGTTTCTATTAGTCATTCAGGTAATTTGTTCTCTACCAGTCTCTATTTTTGATCTTCAAAATGTTCGATTTTATCTGTACTAAAGTGACATTAATTGTTAAAATGATCATCAGCTGAAACGAAAGTAACCTCAATTGTTTTAAGTACAAACTATAATAGGAAAAGTAATTCGAATTGTCCCTTTAGGGGAAGTAGTGGCGAGAAATTCGATTGCAGATTTGGGAGGTATCTTAGGTTGGTGATCATCCAGCATCCAGCATCCTGGATCTTATTTTACAAATATTTTTGTACTTTAATTTGCAACTCTTATTGCTATATCGCTTCTTTCTTTATTTTTTACGATAAGTCAAGGCAACTTCTTTGGTCATAAAATAAAATAATAAAAATAATAATAAATAAACTAGATTTGCAATTACAAGCAATAGCTGATGTCGCCCCTGACAGCCAATTTGATGTTTCCATCTTGTTCGCAACGTCAAAATCTGCCTAGAAATTAATTTTCGTTGAAATCCGACCAAGTTGAAATTTTGACGTTATTTGGCAGACGTCTTGGAAATAGCGGCCATTTTGAAAAAAAAATGTTGCATGCACATCTCCTCAAGGTGATTCAACTTGGTACCAAATATGAATTAATTATGTCATGGCATCTTTGATAAAATGCCCAGACAAAAAAAGGTAGAAGAGAGAAAAAATTGTGGAAGAAACGGACCAAAAACAATATGTCGTCCCGACTACCATTGGGGCGACATAATAAAATAAAAAAAAAAATAAATAAATAAATAAAACAAGAGAAAAATAAATAAAATAGAAAAAGAAATATAAAGTAAGTGAGAACCGAACCGTCAGTCTAAAACGAACAATCCATGGATATGGATAAGAAATAATATTTAAAAAAATCTATCGACAAAAGTGAAATTATGTTCTGATTAAACAATGCCATATCTCTACTCAATCATCACCCCCACATACTAGTACACTATATTAATAAAAGAGGATCTAGATAGACTAGAGTTAAATTCCTATAGATTTTAGCACGATTTAAAACAATTCTACCTGCCAGTAGTATATATTTTATTAATGCAATGTGTCTGTGAAATCTTTTGAGTGCATTAACGTTGGGGTGAAAGAATATACAGTAAGTGTACATCAGGCAAGTTCGCAATACTATTTATTCGGAGATTCGCCATTTTCATACTTAGTTCAAAAAGGTATAAA
>MJUU01014660.1:50709-71578 GCA_002080025.1 Modiolus philippinarum | reverse complement strand
CTGAAAATTGCTTACACGGTACAACTCATCATCATAAAGCTTCATACCAAATATGAAATCATTCCCAGTTGTAGAAGCCCAGAAAACTTTGACGAAAAATTTTCATCCATAGAGTGGTTTAATACAAAGTTAAAGTATCGGCAAACAGGAAGTAGTGACACGGCAAACCTGAAAATTGCTTACACTTTAAAACTCATCATCATAAAGCTTCAGACTAAATATCATAAATATCATATCATTCCCAGTTGTAGAAGCCCAGAAAACTTTGACGAAAAATTTTCATCCATAGAGTGGTATAATTAGAAGTTAAAGTATCGGCAAACAGGAAGTAGTGGCACGGCAAACCTGAAAGTTGCTTACACGGTACAACTCATCATCATAAAGCTTCAGACCAAATATGAAATCATTCCCAGTTGTAGAAGCCCAGAAAACTCTGACGAAAAATTTTCATCCATGGAGTGGTATAATAAAAAGTTAAAGTATCGGCAAACAGAAAGTAGAGGCACGGCAAACCTGAAAATTGCTTACACGGTACAACTCATCATCATAAAGCTTCAGACCAAATATGAAATCATTCCCACGTGTAAAAGCCCAGAAAACTACGACCAAAAAAAAATTGTTGACGAACAGACGGACGGACGGACAAACGGACAAAGTGAAACTATAGGGCACCCGCATCTCAATGCGGGACCCTAATTACAAAATTTCTGACACTCGTAATCCCTTAAAATGTCCTCCACCCAATCCTGAAGAAATAGCCGAATGGTAAAGGTACCCTGGCATTTCGATTTAGCTGAAATGAGTATACGCTGTATGCAAGGACAGAACTTCTCACAAATTACTACCCAAGAAGTGGTTATTGCAAACAGGAAATTTGAACTCGACACGTTTGTCAAAAATTTTAGTTTAAAGTCGTCCGTCATTATCAATATGCATGTAACGTTTTTTGTTACTGTAGCGTTATAACTGAAATTTTTTATCCCATGGAGAAAAGTATTTTCAGTTTTTGCTACTGCACTAATGCAAAAATGAATACTGGCAAAAGGTGTGATAGGCCAGGTCTACGTTGTCACTCATCCTCTCTATGTATTACAACGAAGCTTAATCTACAAATACCATTAGAATTGTACTTATGCTTTACTATCGACATTTATCGAAAATAGCTTCCAATTTTCACTTTTTTCTGTCAAACTATTTACTAGTAGTTAATAACCATTAAAAAGAAAAACAGAACTATTGTTTCTGAAACTGAATATGGTCTCCAATAAAAGACCTGCCCGCAAGTCCATTATTGTCAGCAATATTCTTCGCATCAGAAGCAAAACTTCCAATATTTTCTATATATTTAATATATAAGTACTCAAACGACCAATTCAACCAGTACTTCTTTTAAGATTCGTATAAATTTTATTTATGGTTATCGGATTAAAATAAATTATTCGCATGTTTCAGCATTAATGTTCAAAATGACTTTTGTTTTCATTTTGTTTGTTGGCGTGATTATCATAGGCATTCTCCCTGCAATTATATTTGCCGATTTTTGTGGTTGTGATCAAGTATATTATTTATTAATGGAATTGCCATGAGTTTTGGGTATCTTTTAAGGCTTCATACATTAACTAAAATTTTTACACAATGTAGTTTTCAGGAAATAAATTGAATTAGGAATTAAGATAAATAAAAATTGTCCAGGGAAACGTTAAATTGTCTATACGTAGACAATGAAAAGCAGATATCAAATTAAACACATAAGGTAGACATTACAACGTAGATTAACACCTATAATTGTAATACAGCAAACAAAAACTGCGTTGTTCTTATTCATTTCTCTGGCGTACTTTGTCAAAAATTATACAATGTAGCAATCAAGTCACTGAATCAGAAATCTTTGATAACAATCATAATAAACGGATTGGAAATCAATATAAAGAGTGCCAATATCATCAGTGTAAAATATCTGCTTTTGAAATGAACTTTTCCACAAAGAAAATAAGAAGAGTTAAGGAGATTCGTTTCTCAATTTGAAAACAAATATGATTTCAGTGACTTTTGTTAGAAAATTTTGCAGAGATATATCATGTTGGGAGGGGAATTTGGGAAAAAATACTAGTCGAGAGATGTTATATTTCCCGAGCCCAACGAGCGAGGGAAATAGCATTCTCGAGACTGGTATTTTTCGAAAATTCCCCGACCAAACATGATATATCTGTTTAATTCTACCGGATGACTTTTTGTAAAGGGCACAGATGACGCCGTTTTTAAATTTTTTACAAGCGTCTCAGCGAAGGGTTAAAAATGGCAAATTTATTAGCAAATATCCAGGCAGAGGGTTAAAGGTGACAAATTTTTCAGGCAAATACCCCGCTGCTTCAAAACTTGCTTGGAATGTCATGGATTTGTCTCAAATAAACAGGTATTCGACCAATCAAATTACAGCATTCTATCATAAGGTAGAATTAGATAATATATAGGTTTGTTGCGTGATAATTCTTTTCTTGAGATACAAGGGTTAAAAAAAATGCGGGAAACTTTTAATTTGCAGATAACCTTTTAGGCAACCCATGCTTCTTCGGTGCATATCAAATCAAAACGTTTGAAAGACCATAAGCTGAAAGATGGGCAAAAGATGATAAAGGATAAATTACTAATAAGATCTTAGTGAAGAGCCAAATCAAGCTAAAGACAGGACGCAACAAGATTTTAAAAAAAATTCTAAAATAGTGATACAGCCAATTTTCAAATAAAACTAATTTTCCAATCAGTACCTGTCTCTAGGTTTTTACACTAACACTCCAGCAGCAGAGCCATCGGTTATCAAGAAATAAATATCGAAGATGCTGAAGATTGCCATATGAACTACTCATGTCTGTTCAGTGAGCAGCCGAAACATAGCTTGAATGGGAACTAAAGCTAAACGTCTATTACGCTGTATCAGAACGAGAACAAAGAACTTCATCATATTAATAATATTACTTGCACAAATGAGGCAACGCGACTTGCTGGTAGGGTAGGGAAAGGAAATTTCGGCTTTGAACAACCCTTGTGTGTTTTTTTTGTTCAGAAAAAGATGGAAAGTGTTTTTATCCTGCAATTGCCGTTTTAAAGACAAATACGACCCTACGAATATTTTTTCGTGTTCGTAGGGTAGGCTGGTAACCGGCCTATGATATTTAACGAAAAAAGAAAGGGCGACTGGTTTGAAAACCTCACTACTTTGACGTCTAAGTGTAAATTCGCCTATGACTCGTCAAGAATTTAACCAAAATGGCCGAAGTTGTTTACTTTCTAATTCGTCCCGCTTCACTAGGAAAACGCATTAAAATGAATGATTGCAAGATAAAAACAATATACGTACATTGTCAGGAAATAAAAAAAAATATTTGTACTCGTTGCGAAACAGGCGAAAAATGCTCTGTAAACCTCGCATTTCTTCCTGTTTCTCAAGCTCGTCAAATAAATTATATATTTTCCTACAATGTACATATATTGTATATTTATAAGGCATTTAGCAGGAGAATTTCCACTGTTTATCTCCAATGGTTCTCGGTCTGACTTTCCATAATATTGCCCGACTACCAAGCATCAACTTTGAATTTCTCTACCCATCCAGGGACGCTCGTGGTCAGGTCTGTAGATGGAGCCCTGGACCTAATGTATGACTCAGTAGTTGAAACAAGGATATAATAAATACACGTGTGAAAAAAAAAGTTACTTTGACCATAACACATCTAGTCTATAACAAAGATAAACACTGATCACAAGAAAAGACACATCAAGTGAAACAAGAAAAAAATATAATTTTATACAAAATACGTCTGAAAGAGAATAAAAATCAGTTTTCTGATGCATCCAAATTTTGTTCAGCCTGACTTATAACATATTGATGATCTTAAAGTGACATCAGGGCATGTTCACAGACTTAACTTAATTTCAAAATTATCAAGAGATTATACACGGTACAATTAAAAACAATTAAAAATTAAAATACAAACAAAATTCACGATTGCATGGTTGCCGGTGCGACCATTTTGCGTTTTCGCGTTGTCTCTTTTTACTTTGGAAAGGACGAAAACGGGAAAAGCGAAATGAGAAGAAAAATTGAACATGCGAAAACGTGAAGTGAATGTCATTTCCCTTTTACGTGTTTTTTCCTTCTCTATTTTGTGTTTTCGTTCTGTGGAAAGTGAAAGAAGAAAACGTGCAATTGCCGTATCCAGCCACCATATGATTGATTTCAAGTTCAGTAGTGAATTATAGCCTTGTTCGGTCACAATATTTTCATAAATCAGATTTTTCAAGTATGTACAGTATATTAAGAAAGCTGATATTCCTATACTCCTTTTTATTACACATTATTCTACGTGGTAATTTCAATTTTACACTGTGATCATTAGGAAAGATCCTTAATTAACTCCAGTAACAGTGTGAATACGAAAGATACTGCGCACAATTGAATGATTGTGAAAAAGGCCGTCAGTCCTCGTACACCTGAACATTTTATAATATAATAGCTTTATAGCACAATCTTGAACGACCGTGACGCTTAATATGAAACACAACAGCCACTCAGTATGAATTGCCAGTTAAAGAGGTATCGGTAAACAGTTAAATATTAAAATTATGAAGACCACTGCTGATATAAATTGCACAATGACGTGAGCTAGTGCTTTTTTATGACGCTAATAAAATTTTATTTTTATCACATCTTTCTTCGACATGTAAAAGCGGTATTAATGCAATCAACACTTTTTATATACTTTCAAACAGTTATAGATGCCTGCCCAATGGGTATGCAATTTCGACATAAATTGATTTAAATTGAACGCACTGCATAACACTCAATCAAATTATTGATAATTCTCAAAAACACAGCCTGACCCTGGTCTTTTAGAGATTACCAAGTTTTTGCATGTTGTGAAAGACTGTGTGACATACTTTTTTTAAAAAATAAGAATCAAATCAAATAAACCTCATAAAAATTGTTTTAAAAAGTAAACCTTTTCAATATTTGAAACAAATACAGGTCAATTCGTATCAAGCAAATTAGAAACATCTGCAGTGAGCTTGTACAATTTTATTATAAAGCCAAGCCTCTATAAGTATATGGCAAAACCAAGAAACGGAACACCGATTTTATTGTTATCATTTATAAAAACACCAAATGGCTGAACATATCATAAATTATACAAACCAGAATTTTTGTTTCTTTCAAGTCCTTTCAAACTTTTGCAAACATATAGTATAATACCAATTCACACTTTTCGCTAGTGTATATATTCCAAGGTTGTAATTTAGTTAACATTAGATGATTCTTTGGAAAGTTTTTAATCATTCTCGTTATAAACTCCGTCAACTTGATTGTTTACAGGGGCTGGTTTGACCCGGTTGGTGGCAATGGGAATGTCCTGTCCGTGTGGCTTAGTGATGTCAAAAAGAGGTAAAATTTCTTGTGCCTTACCCATTGTGCATTTTTCAGTGGCTATTAGTGCCACGTGTGGTCCACCCAATCTCAATTATTTTCTTGAAATTCTCTTGATTTTATTAACTTGCTCTCGTCCTAATATATGGCCGTCACCATAACATCATTGAAAGATATGACGTGTCAGTATCCCAAATGAAAGCGGACATTTTCAGCTAGATTCACGTCTTCCCGGATTTGACTACCGATTTTGACATTTTCCTAGATTGACTCACTTACAGTGTAACAGGTGCTGTTTACAGAGCAGGAAATGCTTACCCTTCCGGATCACCTGATGTCACTCTCAGTTTCACTGGGGTTCACACTGTAAGTGCCTTGTTTTTGAATGTTGTATTTTCTATTTCTGTGCTTTGTATCTGTCTAACGTCATTGTTTTTGTGTCCTCGTTTTGGCCACGTCATTGGACTTCCATTTTTGTAAATTTGACTCCTTTGTTCCTTCGGTATTTTACTGCCGTTTCCAAATACAGCTGAAATACTGGAAATCGGACCCCTTCGGGACAGTCGATTAATAGCGAACAGGAACATATTTGCTGGTCAATACCATTACTATTTGGTGAGAACCATGAAGTGTATCGTGTGAACATCATTTAGAAATACAAAAACTCCAACATTAAATTTGTTTTTATATAGGTCATTAAAAAAACAACGCATTTTCGATGTAACAATATTGCTTGCCGAAGTTTAGTGCTGTAAAGAAACATTCTGCAATATTCAAGGCATACTAGTATCATTTTCATTCTCTTGTCTTTGAAGAAAATCATCAAGACTAGCAGAGACGATTGTTTGACATTGAAGTACTAGAACAGCCCTAAATGCACGTTTTCTAAACTATTAGTGAATACGTGAAAAAAACATCCGTGTTTTAGGAAATGCCAAAATATCTGTGGCGGTATTTCTTTCAAATATAATTCAAAGCAAGTAAATACTCGATAATTAGATTTGTTTCATCCGATTTTTGTTATAAATCAAACAAAGGTATATTTCCACGACGGAAATGATGCTCTAATCCCCTGCATGTGAGCGTAAAATCAATAGGTTGACGTAATCAGAACATCTCTCCAATCGGACAGACTTAGTTGTTCTTTTCAATAAGCGGAAAAGATATGTACATTGTACATTGTAGTGAACCTGAATGTAGCGTAACATTTGGGGTTGATTAAGTGTAGCCTTGACCTCTTCTTTTGATTAGCGCTAAGAGAATTGCAAAAGGCGGCCAAATCAACAAAATCGTCCTTTGCGCAATCTAACTCAGTTACACTAATGAACACTAAGTTTAACTATGAAGAATAACACTGCAATTTATTACATAATGAGGCGATTTCTACTGTAAAAGAATGTTTTTAGTATCTGTTCATCGAAACTACAAACAATTATACTCTTACAAATTTTGATCAGTTAAAAGTTTTACGTCTAGTTACCAAACCTTCAGCTGTAACAGGACGTAAACAAGTTTATCAGTTCAATATGGATAAGGATAGGAAAACATAAAAATATATTTTATTAAAATATCTATATGCTAACTGGATTTCAGCTTTTCTATCCAGAACTGCAGTTCTTGGTGTAAAAGCTGAAATCCAGTTCGAATATTAAAAAAAGTGATTAAAATATATTTTCCCCGTGATAGAGATGTATGCTCTTGTGTACACTTTGTTCAATTTCTGTTATCAAATTTTATGTAAATTCTAAAACCTAAGGTTTAACTCCCTCCATCGTAGTTTTGTCCTTAGCTATATTCGATATTTCTGATTCTAACATGGCTCCTGTAAATCGTCAACCAGTATAATACTCGATAACCATATATTTCGCACATGCGCAAATGGTATCGGAAAATGAGCAAACGGGATGAAAAACAACAATGTTTTTTATTTTGTTCCTCTTTCTTTATGAAGGAAATAAAGGTTAAGAACAGTTTTTAACTAAATCATGTCATTCAGACAAGTAAATGTGTATTGTTTTTGCTTTCGATTTGAATTTTGAACTTGCATCTGTTTGGAAACGTCAGATTGTGTATTGTGACGTCATAGACACAAACAGCAATGGAGACGGGAAATCCGCCTTCTCTTAGGTCGCTTCAGAATGGGAAACTCCATTTTCTGTCATATTCATGGCAGGTATATGGTTATTGTCATTTAACCATGGGCTGGGCCTTTATATTCGTAAATTTAACCCCTCGCTAACGCTCTGGGTTGGGTTAAATTCGAATATAAAGGCCCAGCCCATGGTTAAATTTCCAATAACCATATACCTGCCATGAATTATTTCTTAATTAGTCGGATTTCGTTTGGTTTTATGGATTTTAAACATTTTTGAAATTGTTTGGGTTCTAGTGCTGCTGCTGAGGAATTAATTTCGGAAATGGCCATACAGCTCATTAAAATTATTGCATTTGCAGTTAAAATACAAGTTATGGTCTCATGTTCATTTACTCCATATCTTTTCGTAAAATATTTGGAATTCTTCAGACTGAACAGACGTGTTGCTAACTAACCTGGACGCAAACCCGAGATCAGCAATCTTGACCGAATGTAAAGGCAGTGCTGTGTAAAAGTAAACATCATTGTCTTTACGCCCTACATATCAACACTCGATAAACTGAGTCGACAAAACAAGCAAGGAAAATGGGATAATTAATTCAAAACCACAACCAACAGATTGGATATAAAAAATGAAAACCCGCTTGCTTGAATAGTGTCAAATAACAAATACCTAAGTATGGAGATAAAATCAAATTCTAATACAAATATGTTTGTAATGCTAATTTTGATTGGATATTGTCAGAATTTTCAGGGTATAAAATCCACGGTTTACCGTCGGAACCATTAGCAACGTATTTGCGCAGACGCAAACCAAACTTCCTTTTACTTTAATGCCGATTTAAAACGGTATTCTTGGCAAATGCATTAGCATAGAGATAACCAAACTAGGATCTTTGGGGGTAAATCTAAGAGTATGGTTTTCTCTTAAATCAAAGAAATGAATAATATACGGTGTCAAGAAGAAATTGTCAGGATTTTTCTCCACTATTAGTCTCTTCTTCATACCAAGTTCCCCATGTAATGGACGTCGAATATGTATGACGACGTTGCAGTCGTTTAGTTTTGGATCGGAGCAGAGGCGCTAGTCGAACCAATCACCCAGTTAGTGGCATGCTTTATCACCGAAACCTATTTAAATCTGGTGGCATATGCATTATTAGATTCTCCGTTGTGTGGTTGAAACCGTTGTGAAACTTAAGAATTTAACGGGTGGCCAAGGGTTTACAGTGTAACTAGAAAATGCCAACGCATAAATTGTTCGTTTCGACTGCTCAGATGAGAAAATAGTCCAAGGACCTAATAAAATCTTTAGTAATATTCACCTGAAACAGTTTTACTTGTAGAGAGCTTTCAGATTTTGCAAATGGCGGATCCTATCTGTTATCATTTAAACCTCTAAACAATTTGGCTTACTTTGAGTTTGCTTTATAAATTTCCACCTAAGTTTCAGTTAAAACTTATTTTGATTCACCTATACCAAACGTAGTTTAAGAGTTTGAATTGATTCGAACTTTTGTTGTCACTTTTATTTATCTAGGATAGTCTGATCGTTGCGTAGTTTGTGACTGTGTTATGTTTTGTTATTTTGAGTAGTCACAAACTTGGAAAGATATAGCAAAAACAAGTCAACAAAAATAATTACATTGTCAAAAATGTAACGATGCTTCTTTTTCTTTAATATACATGTAGTTTTTAAAAACCTTATCAAAATATTTAAGCTTTACATGATGTAGTCTACATTCCTTTGTTAACGATAAAATTTTGCTAATTATCAAAATGATTATACATGTAGCATCTCTAAAATTTCTGCAGCATTAATGGAAAGAAGTATTGTATTTAAATCAGGAGCTTTCTTCGAGTATTTTTTACATATGTCATCTCAGCATTACTTTCCCCCTAGACAAGAGCAATTTATGACTAAATTGATACGTCATTTGCAAGTTAACGCTGCGTAATGATGACACCATAGTCGTTCATAATGAGATATTTCCAGGCTTTTCTCCACACTTACCCAGCAGACTTTATTGTTCATACGTCAATTATTTTGCAAGAGTTGTCGGAAACACTTTCTTCTCATTTTTCAATTTTTGTCAAACGATCGTTTGCTTCCTAGGAAAATAGCCATTTTAGCACATTTATATGAGTGAAGTGTTATTGGTGTTGAGATTGATATCGACATTGTTTTTATACAGATATATGATATATAAGGTCTATTATCAATGGAAAAAAAAGAAGAAAAGTTCGTGTCAAATTTTTGAAATATTGACCTCACAATTCGATTTTTGCAAGACAATTAATAACATTACGAGTCTATTTAAAAAATTCTTTCGGTTCTTCTTTACATTGAATTTATTTTTGTACCTTTGCAGCAGTATCCTGAAATTACCATAACTTCCGCTATTACATTTTGACGTCGGATTTGGTAACAATTTTGAAATGTCACTCTCATTTTTTCTCATGACTGCCCCACTTGGTCATTATGAACCATTAATATCGTGTGTCCAACGAACGCCCTCGCGTATCCATTCAAACAAAAACTAAATATTCAAAGAAGTTACGCTCTTTGCACAAAAAGTTAAATTGCAAGTAAGCTTTCATTAGGTGACAATTTCCGTCTTGTTCAACTCCATCTTCCATTTAAATACAAATCATGGTGTATCTCATTTACACAATTTATACGTAAAAGTAATAAGGGAAAGAAAAACATACATAAAATGAAAAAAAAAGAAATTGTAACAGGCTTCATTACACGAGGATGATTATATTCTGTGAAAATACAATTCCGTACCAATCTTCCATTATATTATTTTACACTTTAGATATTCATAAACTTTGATGACCTTTTTGCTCTAATATTTTACATTTTTCTAACTCTTTACATTTAAAAAAACTTCTTACACGGGAAGTACAAAAAAATCTATCAATTTTCGCTCTACCTAGCTCAGTCATGTAAATTTCTATTTTATTTTGGACTTTTGTTTTGACGAGCCCATGATCGTCTGCTTTTTATTTCTCTAAAGACCCTACATGAGGTATGAAAGTACAATATTGCGCTATAAATCGGCTATTTCTTGATCAATGAACCTGACCTCACCTCTCACATTTGTAATTGAATCTAAATATATAGTTGCAGAACTTGGTCAGAGGGAGGAGATAAAATAAATGTATCCCGAATGATTATTTGTTATCTACAAATATGAAGCAAAACCCGACACCTGATTCGGTTTTGAGTGGCTCTGGCTGCAGGAAGCTTCCCCAAGTGGTGGATAGGTTAATGCCAGGTTTATGCGGGGTAGTTAGGTCACAATACAGAAAGCCTGACTGCAAACTATTGTAGCCAAGCTGTGGGGAGAAACACAACGCTCCACACAGGATAAAGAACCCTTCTATATTTTCTAAGGTTAATTTGTTGTCGTCCTGATATACTTGGAACATTGCTTACTGGACATTAAACTCTAACTAATAAATCAATCAATACAACGAGAAAGCATACAAAACAGTAAAATAAAATTTTCAAGTATAATGTGCACAATCAGTTGGAAACAGCATATACTGAAAGTTTGATTGGTACTTGATTTACAGCCTGGGAGGAGTTGCAGCTTAACAAACCGAATAAATGTAAGACTTCTTTTCACTGAATGGACCTAAAATTCTGTAAAATAAAAAAAAAGGAATCAGGTACACGTTATATCAAATAGATTTGGTTGGAACTTGATTTACAGTGTTAAAAATACAAAGTAAAAATGAGCAATTTTAGGCTCGGCGAACCTCTATAATCAGAACAAGCGTTTAAGTATCATATTCGACTAGATCAGGTGAATACATATCCTGAAAGTTTTGCTGGAAGTGGACTTTGGACGAGTTGGGATTTACAAACCGACAGCGACGCATTACGACGACAACAACGGAACGTAATCCCTATGTGTCGGCTATGCTTACAGATGGCAACAAAAAAAAAAAAAAAAAATGACTGACCAGTGCACTGGGTACTTTTACGAGCAAATTATGATTGCTTACAAGTGACGAAAATTAACTAAGAATTAATGCGATGTTTTACGATTTGCGACGGATGAATGTGACCGATACATGAATAACTAACCTTTACTGGTAAGTTACGCATCATTTACGATAACTAAACGGATTTTTACGAAAATTTGAGCTTGAGTAACCAATATTTTATAAACGGAAGCAATTTTTAATTGGGTTAACATTCACTCGTACAATGCTAGACTATACCTTATTCATGCCTCAAATAAACATTTAGGGAAATGAGATATGTCTTACGAGAAAAATAAGTAAATATTGTACAAAACATTCTTCATCGGACTTCTCTCCTTGGCACAGAGTGAAAAAAGGAGAAAATCGACATCAAACAAACCTTTCCATTCTTCCTTGAGGAGGTGGACTCGACTCAGATTGGAGTGCATGCCAATATTTTTTTTTATAAAATCGTTAACATACGTAAAGTACTAGCAATTATTTAGAAAACTGTGACAAATTATTAGTATGCATGCGAAAAGTAATCGCATATATTCTCAAAATGTTCGTGTGAATTCGTATTGACCGTAAAACGACTGTGAACTACTCGCAATTATCCGAAAACCGTAAACTACTCGCAATTATTTTGCAAATAAATAGTAAAATAATCGTATAAAATAGCAAAATCAAATTAATTGTTCACAATTAATTGCCAATCGTTTACGATTTGAGGCAATCGGTTAAATCCTCGTCACATACACGGATGCTTCTTACGAATGATCGATTCGTAGTCGTTCGCATGCATCCGTATTTAACTCTCCGACATTCGTAAATAACTTGTAGATTTTCGCAGATATTCGTGTCGATTTGTGTAAGGACATGAAAATTTTCTGACATGTCAAAAATTTTTACACGAATGTCCACAAATCTTTATCGATTATTTAATCCATAAAGCGCTCGCAAAACAATCTTAACATTTCCTAAGTCATCGTTAACCGATCACAATAAATCGTCAAGCATTTGCAATGAATCGTGGACAATATGGTTCCTAAAATGTTTTACAACTTAATTACGAATAATTGCGAGTAGTTTACAGTCGTTTTGCGATTGATCTACGGACAAACACGCAATGACGCTATCATTTTACAAATTAATACAATATTTCGAGAGTGCTTTCCAAATAAATGCGAACTGTGTTACCCTCTTGAAATAAAGCTTTTATTATTATTATATTATTTTACAAAATTTAACGATGTGATAATAAGATTGGGTCGGAATTTCAATCTGAGTTGTATCCCCCTTCTAAAAGTAGGATGGAAAAGTTATGCTGATGTCAATTTCCTCTTTCTTTCTCCCATTGGCTTTGGAAGAAAAAGTCGAGGAATGTTTTGAACAAAATAAAGTTTATTTTGTGGTAGGACATTACTCGTTTCCTTAAATGTACATTTTTAGACTACACGAGGTTATATAGTCTGAAATTTATATTATAAGATGTTAACCCAAAAAGAAAAATTGTTGCCGCTTGTGGAAAACTCGTAACTAAATCTCAGACATTCGTAAAAACTCGTTCAATTATCGTAAATAATTCGTTCATTATTCGTTAATGTCTACAAGTTATCTACCGTAACGGATCTCATCAAGTTAAATACGGGCGCTTGCAAACTGGGATTCATAAGAAAAAATTGTATTTGAAGGAGATATTACCATATATTTATATTAAAGCTTAACTCCTACATAAATATAATAAATTCACGAGAAAAATTAACTAAAACAAACTATTAAAGGGAGTTGTGTGACCAGTTTGTCGAATTGTGTAAAAATACATATTGAAATTGTTGCCAATTTGACAGTATGGTTCATCCGCATAGACACAATTGTTTTCAAACAAAAACACAAAAAAACTGATGTTAAGGCTGGCAAATATGTTAAGAATATATTCGAAATTGAAAGACGTCTCATCCTCTTTTAATTCGGCATTGATATTGGCACAAAGAACACAAAACAGAAATTTTATAGTGGTTAAAATATATTTAAAGAAGTTTTATATCATTTTGTTCAAATAAATCTCCAATTTCCTTTCCAGTTTAGATATTAATTATAAAATTGAACTGACAAACGAGAAACATCAATCTAATTTTTAAGTGAATTTTGATGTAAATTGGCACTCCCGAAGGTGATTATAATTTGATATTGTTTTTTTTCTCCATAGCTTAATTAATTTATCATTGAATAAGGAAGCAGGAGTTCGATCCACTTATACGTCAACAAGATTGCAGCAGGTAAAAACATCATCACAGTATTTTCTATTAGCAGAAGGGACACTTTGTGAACATCAAAGCCCCTTTGTAAGGCGCAGTGAGAATTGACTGCTATTACGAATCATAAGCTTATATATCTCATTGGTAAGAAAAGCCAAGATATGTATGGCACCCCTTTTAACAAAATCAGAAAATAATTGGTGCAAGCACCAATTTTTTGGGGTAGGAAATAATGAAGTGCAGAGGGTATGAAAATTCTTAATGCCAATAAAAAAGTTCCAATCCAACTTCGATGGAAACTTAATTAAAAATAAAAAATAGCAGGAAACACCTGCAAGAACAACGAGAGGCTAGACAGCCGGGCTTGGTTGTGGAAAAAGCAACAGTGGTAGGGTTGAATCATTTTACAGATATAAAAAAAATCCCCCCTTTATGTCCTGTTTTCATATAATATACCATATTTCGATATTAAGTCTATATAAAATTGTTAAATGTATAAGTTTGGACGTGATAGCAAGTTTACGTTCATTCAAGTCGCCAAGAGAACAAAAACTGGCGAAAATACAAGTTCAGATAAACACACGTCAACTTTCACCCGAGTTACTCATCAATGAATTCTCAGGATGGCACTGTGATTATTATGACCCTCCTGTCTTTCGAAAACGCTTCTAATCATAAAAAATAATGCATTATGAGATACTGACTTCTTATGGCAACTTTATTCAGTGTTCACCTGCGGTTTGCATGGTCGGCGAGTTGTCAAACAATTATTTATGTTTTAACACTTGATAAGGGGGCAAATGCTTTCTGGCATTGACATTTTCTATACTCTCTTAAAATATAAACGTATTCAAGTAAGAAAGACATTATTTTTATTGCTATGCATTTTTCATTTTGATATGCATTGAGCAGTTCTCAAGATTTTAGAAAACATGATATACTGTGTTTGTTGACATCGTTTAAATATTTTTACAAATAAATTGGAAACTTGTTTTGCGTTTTGCATTTTTGTGACCGCTGACGAGTGGCCGTCATCTACCAACCTCTGCAGTAATCCCATTTGTTCATCCTATATGTCAACATTGAAATATATGAAGTAAATCTACGTTTGGAAGACCATTAACTCAAAAATGTTTAAAAACTGATTGAGAACAAATATTCAATATGATCGAATGTAAAGCCAAAATCAGCTAAGTATACAGAGCTTTACGTAAGGGAGATACTCCTTAGTTTTCAACAAAAATTAAGGTTCCAAATAGAATCGGCTTTCGGGTCAGCAACGATCGAAGTACTAACTACTGGGCTGGTGAATACCCTCGGGGACTAACAGCCCACCAGCAGAGGCATCGACTCAGTGGTAACAAACAGCTAAATACCGAAGTTACTGTGAATTGAATTTCTGCATATGTCGAATCAAATGCGATTTTGTACTCCGTGAAATGCAATTTTACAATCAGATATAAAAATGAAAATATTGTTTTGACGGATGGATCGCGATTACACCCCTGCATTTCAAATTTTAATGCAAGCTTTTACATATTACCGGTACAGCTGGAAATTTCATTCCGTGGCTGACTCTTGGAAATCTCTTTTACTGTTGAAAACTCGTCTTTATATTGTCCGGTGTGGTACAATTAGATGAACATTTGAGATTTTATCAATTTCAGGATTTGTCTTAATAAGAACACCCTTTTCCTTGATGAATACTGAACTCAATGGAATATGACTACCAGATAAATATAGAATTAGGACATTTTGTTTTTGAACGGAATTTATCACGCCCGATATCTGGGAAGCCCGTTAGGATATGTATAGTTTTCAAAACGAAAAAGAATTGTATATCGCTGGATGTCAAGTAAAGTTATGTAATTTTAATATATAATAAACGAGCCTTTGGTGAGTTTATTATATTTGAAATTACATAACGAGAGTTGATATCCAGCGATGTACAATACGAGACTTTTGAATCGTGTTCACTCCGGAAAAAAATTTTGTGTATTATACGAAAAAGAAAAATCCATACATCAATTCCTTGAGAGGAAATCATTAATTAACTAACACTGTTGAGCTATGGGTGATTTATATTTCATCTATTTGTAGCGCTTCAGGTTAATTGTTTTTCGTCAATTAAAATTTAGTTCAATAATTGTCATGTAGGACAAATTATAAGTACACTTCAATTTCATAAATTGTTTGTTTTTAGGTGGTATATATGTATTTATTTCAATAGGTCAGGAATCTAGTTATCCTTCTTACTGGTATTTGAGAAGATCGTTTCCGCCTTTAATTCCACGAGAGTTCTTATCTCGAAAGTGCCGTATTCTTTCGAGTTATTAAAACTATTTATAATAATAATAATAATAATAAAATCTTTATTTAAAGAGGGTAACCCAATTAGACATTGTCTAATTTTCATTGGGACCCATTATGATTTTCATAAATAAATGCAGTGAATGTTTGGTGCCGAACTGCTGTTCTGTGTTTGCTTGCTTGTGACGTTGCTGTTTTGTTTAGAATAATTTAGAATAACAACACCGTTACTAGGCAACGTTAATCACGACCAACGAGATCTCACATTAAATGTTTGGTGCCGAACTGCTGTTCTGTGTATGCTTGCTTGTGACGTCGCTGTTTTGTTTAGAATAACAACACAGTTACTAGGCAACGTTAATCACGACCAACGAGATCTCAAATTAAATGTTTGGTGCCGAACTGCTGTTCTGTGTTTGATTGCTTGTGACATTGCTGTTTTGTTCAGAATAACAACACCGTTACTAGGCAACGTTTCTCACAACCAACGAGATCTCACAGTGAATGTTTGGTGCCGAACTGCTGTTCTGTGTTTGCTTACTTGTGACGTCGCTGTTTTGTTTAGAATAACAACACCTGTTAGACTGACTAGTGCTGCCCCCTGGCTCACTACGCTTTGCTCTGTTACGCTCAAGGGACAAATGAAGACAAATCGAAAACAGTGGAAATTCAACTGTATGACGTCACAATGTCAAAACAAACAAGACAACCAATTTCAAATATAACAAAAACAGTAACCCGATTTAAATAAACTTATTTGTTACAAAGTATTTTAATCTAATTGCTTCTTATTTTAACTTTCTGTTAGGCCTTTCGTTGAAACGATGACAGTTGTTTACCTTGGATACGACCGGAAGTACTGAAGGGGTTTCCTCTAGAAGTTATTTTCAAATATAGAACAACCAATCAGGAAGCGTTTTGTATGCAAGCCAATGAAATCAACAGATACAATTGCTTTTCGGTCGGTTGTCTTTATCTGTCTCTATATCCGTTAGATTCCACGGATTTGAGACAGACTCGTCAGTCTACAACACCTGTTTGCTTGCTTGTGACGTCGCTGTTTTGTTTAGAATAACAACACCGTTACTAGGCAACGTTAATCACGACCAACGAGATCTCAGAGTGGTCCAATAGAAACGTCGAAAAAGTGATAACGCATCATGCGTGATGTGCTATTATTTGTCGCTCAAACAATGAAATTCCCGTGAAAGAGATGCAAGTTTCATATCTAACTCCAGCTTCAAAGTCTCGTTGTGAACAACAAATAACTATTCGTGCAAGGTATAGATAAGGAGGTTGAATCATAAGAGAATTTTCTTTTTATCGGTTATTCACAAAATAATACAACTCTAATAAGCTGAAATAATTAATAATTCTTAAGTGCAATAATTTTACGCATTCTTCATCAGTTCAACGAATGACGCGTAAGTGCACGACGCAAGGCAACGCACACGTGACGTCTTTATAGTGAGCCATTATTTGATATATCATGTACTGACATTCACCACTATTAAGCTGGGTAATGTTTAGGTACAGGTAAATGTTCAAATATCAAAAAACGTACTTAAAACATTATCCTGAACCGGGACAAAAGTTATCCAATTTTACTTAAAAAAAATTGTTTACACTAATCCAACCGGAATAAACCAATTATACGCGAACTCTTCTTACCTAAACAATTCACCGAGAACTCAGTTTAATAGGGGTGATTACTAGACAGAGCAGATCAAAGTAAATTCATACAAACTAGGATAAAGACTCGTCTCTTAAACCGGGAATGGCTAAAAATGTACTGATGCAGTGCGGAAATAACATGATGTAAAAATTAACAAGTTGGACAAAGAAATGACGACAACGAAATAAAGGAAAAAATGACTTGGCGAATATATTCAATATACTAGTTTTAATAGATGTGCAATTATCTAGTGAATACACGGTTTTCAAAACCTATCATAAAACGGCAATATTCAGTTGCGACATATTCTTTTTAAAACACAAATTGTACATCAGCATTGTTCCTTTATGTCATTTTGTTATAGATATTTTATAATTGCATAACTTTCTAAGTCAAAATATGCACAAAGATATAGTGAGAATCAGACAGCAATCGTCTAAGACATGTAAATGCTTACATAAACACGCTAATCATGTATCGAAATAAAACACTTAAGATTTTATTTTTAAAGTTTCTAATGGAAAAAAAATATAGCTAAACATCCCTACCTTTACGGAAATTATTAAATATATCTTAGCCCTCTTGGAGTATCAAACTGTGTTGTCGATCGTCTGATGTTGACCAGATTTAATATACAATGTACTATAAATGACGTCGCTTAATGTATGGAGAAATTAAGATAATGATGAAATAAACATAGTTATTTAAGAACGTCACAAAAATGCCCTAAATGTATGACACAAAAACAATAATCTTATTTATGATCTTATTAGCGATACAAAGGTGCCAAGTAGAATACGAATCATCATTCTTTAAACATCGGAAACAATATTCATCGCCGTTTCCGATTGTTAGCATTAGTGAATCTGTTGGTATCTGGAAGAGATCAATAAATCGTTTGCATATTAAATAAATGGACGTATCTACGTGACCAAACGAGCACAATACAGAATACAAATGACCATGATAAATTGAAAGAAATAATGATACCATAAATGTGAAGAAGAGAACAAAAATCTATAACTTTTAAGCCCTGCCATGAACTAAGTCAAAGTTACAGTATATCTATTTATACAGAAATTAGCAAGAGCCTTTTTATAAATTGGTAAAGCAACGTTTGTTTTTATTTATAAATCTTTTTGTGACCTTTTTCGTTTTTAAATCCGTTGAACACGATATTGTTCATGCATATCAGATAATTAATAGGCACACCAGATGCTGGTAATGCTTGCCAGTAGTTTCATCCTGTACGAAGTTTTTACAATTTTTTATTTCTTTAGAATAACATTCCGGCTGGATATATCAAGTGAATAATGCATCTGACTCGCGTTTCACAATGACCCCGAGTTGATCTACGTTAAAAAAGAAAGTTCAACGCTTCTTTTTTGCCCTCGAAATGACTACATACAGGAACTAAACTTTTAGTAACTTCGGTATTTAGTAAAATAAAAGCATTGTTCAATTGCTATGTTTTAAATATGACAAAGAAAAGAATGGGGTAAATGTCAAGGAGACAACATCCCATATCCAGTTTAAAACGACCCAAAACAAAGCATACCATGTATTTGTGAGGATTTGGTCTCATATGCATTTACACATATTTTCAGTTTTACACATATTCTAGTTTATCGATTTCGATTTGATCTGCACTGAAGAGACAAAGGATTTAGTGAATTTCGGGATTTACCCTGTGACCTTTCATTGTTAAATTTAAAACTCGAAAGATTTAAACAACAATGGCGAAACTTGTCACTGAGATATTTGACTGTCAAATGAAGATTTACGCCCTTGGATGATCGAATAATGTACTATTATTGCAGTTCTAATGCAATGAAATATAATTTTTATGATCATTAAAAAAAGTTCTTTAATAGATATCAGTTTTTGTCGACAAATTTGAAGCTTCGGTCTGAACTATGATTCACGGATCCCCTTTTTTACTTAGTAATGGGATGGTCATTTCTTTTAACTGTCACCTTCCAATAGCAAATGCTGTGGAGTTACTACCGGACACTACCGCAATGGAAGGGGAGGTTTGGCGCGCCATAAAACCGGGTTAACCCGCCATTTCTTTTGACTGCTTGTACGAAGTCAGGACCATTGCGGTCGACAATTTATTCGGTTGTTTCTACCCGGCTCTTGACAACTCTGCTCGGTAATTTTATAATTTCCTCAATTTAAGAAGTAAAATGATATGAACGGGGGAAAATAGTCCAAGCTGTCGCCCAATAGAGCGAAAAAGCATCTTATGCATCAATTCATTAGAATTAAATTTATGTCTGCGGCCTATGATATAATGCATGTCTTCCTTGTCTTCATAAAAATATGTTTCTCCTCTGATGGTACATTTATCTCTTCATTATCCTTTGAAGCGATCCGTTTCAATATATATGATTGCGACAAAAGGAGTAAAAAGGAGTGTAATTGGCTTAGTATCATCCAAGGATAATGGTTTTGTAACGACGAATGACATCCCAATCACAATCTGGGAAATTTACAAAGCTTGGGATAATACAGAATATACATACCCAACAAATTTGATTTAGTCCACATTGCTACGAGAAAAATATAAATACCTATGGTACACCAACTGAACCACAAAATTGTTATACCTATTGTATATTACCTAACGATGTTCATTCCACCTACTCCAGTATTTTGAAATCTCAGGTAAAATTTAAAGAAATCCATTTTGGAATAAATGGAATTGTTGTGTATATATTTGGCAAACATTGGATTAGTTTGTGAAAACAATATATGTACTGGATTTTTCCTCCTATTTCCATATTTTTGGTAATGAGTACTTCTATTTGACTACTTTTGGATTATGACTTCCCATATTATTTGATTCTAATGCTGCTGAAGAGAGGTTAGGGGTTTGAAACACGTGTACAGCATAACTAAACTTACTGTTTATGAAGCAACTTTGATATTTTAGTATTTTTTTTTAAATTATTAGTTTTACATGTCAAAGAAATGCTATTAAGCTGAATTAATTCATAAAGTTCTTTTATTTTCAAAAAAAAAAAGAAAAAAAAGAACAATTCAGAACTAAATTAATAAGGACTTGCAATATACCAGTTTCCTTAATTATGAATTAAATACACATTTTTCAACATATAATTTTATGA
>MJUU01014660.1:14714-39006 GCA_002080025.1 Modiolus philippinarum | reverse complement strand
TCCAAACGTTTAGATTTTATCTGCACTGAAGAGACATGAGTTGTCGAAATGCGCATATGCAGAATTTAAATTGACAGTGACTTCGGTATTTAGTTATTAGGGATATTTGTTCTCAAAATATTTGATGTTGTTCGTAATTGATTTGTCCAAATAAAGCTCGTATCACAAAAAATGCTCACATGGCCTAGGCCATGAAAGCTTTTGTCATCACTTGGCGTCCGTCCGTCCGTCTGGCGTAAGATTTTTGAAAAAAGTCTTCTTTGAAACCACTTAGCCAAACTTGGCTTGAATCATTACCAGGGTATTTAGATTCAAATTTGTGTTGGATTAGTCCAAGGACCAAATAATATTACCGCTGTTGCTAAAATAGCACATATGGGTGAATTGCTGTTTATGGTTAATAACCCAAACACGGTTACAGTTATGAAAGATCTGACTGGTGTAAAAGAATCATCAGCATAACAAGATCTACCTACTATGCTATTTTGAAGAAATTTGATTTCCTGTTTTGGAGTTACTGTCGAATTTAGCGCACCTGGCCTGAAGGCCATGTGAGCTATTGCTATTACTTGGCGTCCGTCCGTCATAAATTAAGAAAAAAAAAATCTTCTCATGTGAATTTTACCAAACTTTGTCTGGATCATTACTAGGTATCTAGATTCAAAATTGTGTCCGAAGAGTCCGCGGACCTCACAATAATATGGCCGTTACTAAAAATGTGTCATATGGGTAAAATGCAATTTTTGGAAAATAACTCCAAAACCGTTACAGATATCAAAACTCTGACTAGGATAAAAATGATCATCTTGACAAATTCTACCAGTCCTGCAATGTTGAAGAAAACCCGAAAACCCGTCTTGGAGTTATTGTCCTCTTTCCGTAAAATTTTCGAAATTTTAATATTTTTTATTTTCATCAAAGAAAAAATCTTTAACAGATCAAGGTCAACTTTAAATTACAAAACTGTTCAGCCTATGAAGATCTACCCACCCAGAAATTTTGAAGAAAATCTGAATAGCTTTATAGGAGTTATTGCCCTTTATTGGTAATGTTTTTTTGCCTTTTATTTAAAAAAGGATTAGAGATAGAGGATAAGATTTTATGTAAAAATGTTCAGTATATCAAGGACTATATTTATCTTCATGATGGAAGTTGCGGGCCTCATACAAAATGGCCGTCAGTGGGAACTTAAGTTAAAATAATAAAAGAAGATCCTATGGGAAAACACATTCAAAAATCTCCCCTGAGACTACTTGGCCGATTGGAGCTAGTCGCAAATGTCTAAGTTAGTTCCCTTTGTAAAATGTATCTGGCAAGTCCCATCAGATCCAAGATGGCTGCCAGCTGGGAACATATTTTAACATTGGTATTTATGGGAAAACACGCTAAATATCTTCTCCCTGAGACAGCTTGGCCAGTTGGAACAACACTTGTTCACAACTGTCCTTAGTTAGTCCCCTTTGAAAAATGTGTGGGACAAGTCCCCATCAGATGCAAGATGGCCACCAGCTTTGAACATAGTTTAACTTTGAACTCTATTGGAAAACATTCAAAGACCATCCTCTCCGAAACTATTTGGTCTGTTGGAATCAAACTTGGCCATAAAAGTCCTTGGATGGTCCTCTTTAAAAATATGCCTTACAAATCTGCTATCCAAGATAAACTTAGTTTAACATAGGATCCTAAATACACATCCAAAGATCATCTCCTCTAAAACTACTTGGCTAATTGGAACCAAACCTGGTCACAACTGTGCTTCATTGTCTGTCTTTGAAAATGGTGTCCGCATCATTTCCATGATGGCTGCCAGCAGGATACATAGTTTTACATTGGACCCTACGGGAAAACACATTCCAAGCTTATCTCAACCTAAACTACTTTTTCTATTGGAACCAAACTTGATAACAATGATCCATTGATGGCCCACTTCGAAAAATGGGTCCAGATCCAATATCGCAGTCGACAGGAAGCATAGTTTAACATGGGATACAATGGGAAATGCACAGAAAGACCATCTGCTCTGACACATTTGACAATATAACATTGAAGTCTATTATTATACTTAAAATGAGACCCCTTATCATTGATGATATTATACCCCCACTTGTGAGTGGGTGGTATTTTGGAATACCCTTGTCCGTAGGTCCGTCTGTCCGTCCTTCCGTCCGCATTTTTCTGGGCTACTGCTGGGCCGATTCATTTCAAATTTGGCATTTGACTTTATATTTAGGGGAAATGTGTTGTCTGCCACTTTGGCCGCCGTGTGATATCAACTTCCTGTTTGGCGGGACATCGCCATTTTTTCCCTTTATTTAACTTAACGAATTTTCTCAGCTACTGCTGGGCCGATTTATTTCAAATTTGGTGCTTGACTTTATAAATAGTGGGAATGCGTCGTCTCCTATTTTGGTCACCTTATGATATCAACTTCTTGTTTAGCGTGACTTAGCAATTTTTCCCTTTATTGAATATAGTGAACATTTTCGTCTAACTTTTCTCAGCTACTGCTGGGCCTATTTATTTCAAACTTGGTATTTTTCTTTATATATAGGGGGAATGCGTCGTCTGCCATTTTGGTTGCTTATGATATCAACTTCCTGTGTGGTGGGAATTGGCCATTTTCCCTTTTATTGAACATAGTGAAAATTTTCGTCGCACTTTTCTCAGCTAGTGCTTGGCCAATTTATTTCAAATTTGTTATTTGACTTTATATATAGGAGATGTGTCATTTACCATTCTGGTCGTCTTTGATATCAACTTCCTGTTTGGCAGACTTGGCCATTTTTTCCTTTATCTGACATAGGGAAAAATTTCGTCACACTTTTTGCAGATACTACTGGGCTGACTTATTTCAAATTGGTACATTATGTATATGACTTTATATATAGGGGGAATGCGTCGGCTGTCATTTTGGTCACTTTATATCATCTTCCTGTTTGGCGGGACTGAGCATTTTTTCCCTTTTTAAAGTTCAAAACATTACGAGTGGGGGTATACCTAGCACAACAACGCGTGCAACCTCATGTTTGTACTATCTATGCCGGCCTTGGACAAGTGAGCTGCAGGCTCTCGAGAGCCTTTAGTTCCGTAAATTGTTCAAAATGTTAACAAAAACTAATAGAGGGTAACTTTAAATTGCAAAAATGTTCAGTATATTAAAATCTACCCTTCTAGAAATTTTGAAGAAAATCTGGATATCCATGTAGGAGTGAATATCCTTTATTTGTCAAATTTTCTTGATTTTATACATTTTGTCTTTTAGGGCCCTCCACGAAAGTCCGGCGCCATATTGTGATCAGTCTATCCATCCATCTGTCTATCCGTCCGTCAGCATTTTCTATGTCATACGTTAACTTGAGATTGCTTCATGGGTTTTTATGATTTTTATACTCAATGTTGAGCTTGACCAAAGGAAGGTCCCTTTCGTTTTTTGAGGAAAATAGGAAAACATTTTTTTTTGGGGAAAACTTAGTTTTCATATTAAAACATTCAAATTTGCGAATTTGCTCTATGTCGTATGATAACTTGAGATTTTCTTCACAAATTTTTAAAAATATTATAGAGTAGGACATGAACACAGGCAGGTCCCTTTAGATTAAGAAGAAAATTTTTCGGAGAAAAATTTAGTTTTTATATTAAACAAATCTTGAGAATCAGCTCGATGTTGATGATAGCTTGAGATTGCCTTCACAGATTTTTTTTTAAAATAGTTTGCACAATTTTGTAAATGGTCGAAGTCAGGTCCCTTTTGATTTTTGAGAAATCGAAAAAGTTTTTTGGTGAAAACTTATATTTTATATGAATAAATGCGTATTTAGAGAGTTAGTTCTATGTCATATAATAATAATACCCCCGAAAACGAAGTTTTGGGGGATATATAGAAATCACCATGTCTGTCCGGCTATCCGTCTGTCCGTCAGTCCCCTTTCGTGTCCGGAGCAGAACTTTTGTACCGTAGCACCTAGGATTATCAAACTTGGTGTGCGGATGCATCATGGGAAGACGATTGTCGCGTACCAAATTTAGGTCACTGTGACCTTTGACCTTTATGATAGTAAAACCGTGTCCAGAGCAGAACTTTTGTACAGTAGCACCTAGGATTTTCAAACTTGGTGTGTGGATGCATCATGGAAAGACGATGTGTCGCGTACCAAATTTAGGTCATTGTGACCTTGACTTTGACCTTTATGATAGTAAAACCGTGTCCGGAGCAGAACTTTTGTACCGTAACACCTAGGATTATCAAACTCGGTGTGTGGGTGCATCATGGGAAGACAATGTGTCGCGTACAAAATTTAGGTCACTGTGACCTTGACTTTGACCTTTGACCTTCATGATAGTAAAACCGTGTCCGGAGCAGAACTTTTGTACCGTAGCACCTAGGATTATCAAACTTGGTATGTGGATGCATCATGGGAAGACGATGTGTCGCGTACCAAATTTAGGTCACTGTGACCTTGACTTTGACCTTTATGATAGTTAAACCGTGTCCGGAGCAGAACTTTTGTACCGTAGCACCTAGGATTATGAAACTTGGTGTGTGAATGCATCATGGGAAGACGATGTGTTGCCTACCAAATTTAGGTCACTGTGACCTTGACTTTGTCCTTTATTAAAGTAAACCCGTGTCTGGAGCAGAACTTTTGTACCGTAACACATAGGATTATCAAACTTGGTGTGTGGTTGCATCATGGGAAGACGATGTGTCGCATACCAAATTTAGGTCACTGGGACCTTGACTTTGACCTTTGACCTTAATGATAGTAAATCCTTGCTCATTTTGTGCCGAAAGCTTGGTTAAATCAGGTTTGTATCCACCGATATATATATTATTTAATGTATTACTATTTAAATGAAGTACATGTACCAGATATTAACTGATTGGAATAATTTCACTCCTGACAGGCTTTATTTCTGTAAGATTTACTTTCCAATTACCATGTGACTGAAGGTCAAATTTCAAAATGACATGCCTTGGTACTCAAATGCAGTTGCGGGGGGTATTAGTCTGGCTTTGCCGACAGCTCTAGTTTAGGATTGCATTCACGTATTTTTATAAATTTTATATACAGTGTTGGACATAATCTAAAGGAGATCCTTTTTGATTTTGAGGAAAATCGCCTTTTATATGAAAAAGGGCAAATTTTGATACAGTATTATACTCCATTTCTCCTAACTTGACTGGAAAGAAACTTCTGTAGTTTTAACCCATCATTTTTGGCTTTACATTTAGATCATATTTGGTTATTTGTTCTCTATCAGTTTTTAAATATCTTTGAGTATATGGTCTCCCAAACATTTAGATTTTATCTGCACTGAAGAGACATAAGTTGTCGAAATGCGCATATGAAGAAAGTAAATTCACAGTAACCTCGGTATTTCGTTATTTTATAGATGCGCATATAGTAACTACATGATATTAGGCAAACAGGTTTTGGAGATACACCAGTGGCGGGGCCCTTTCTGACTTTGTCTGTAATCTAGTCCAAAAACTATTTTAGATGGCGGTAAAGATTAACCTGCGAGAATGTTTAGCAAGCAAGGCAAGGACTTCATTCTATATTCATGATGGAAGATGTCTGATGTGCCCTCACCTCTTCCAAGATGGTCGGCATCGAAGGACTTAACATTGGGCCGAATGGGAAACCAATTAAAACATTCTCTCCTCTGAAACTACTTGACCAAGTGGAATCAAACTTGCTGACAATAGTCCTTGAATGGTCATCTTTTAAAAATTGTGTCCGACACGTCCGCACCTCATCCAAGGTGGACCCCAGGTGGAACTTAGTTTACCAGCATTGGACTGTATAGAAAATACATTCTAAGATCCTCTCCCCTGAAACAACTTGGCCAACGGGCACCAAACTTTGTCTCAACTGCCATTCCTTGTGTCCGCTAAGTCTGTGTCATATCCAAGATGGCCGCCAGTGTGAAACATAGTTTAACATTGAACCCAATGTGAAAGCATTTAAAGATATTCTCAGAAGCCACATAGCAAATTAGAACCAAATATGTTGACAATAGTCCTTGGGGTCCATTTTAAAATGTGTTCGGGATGTCTGTGCCTTATCCAAGATGGCCACCAGTAGAGAGAAATTAGTTTAACATTATTGGTATGTTCATCCAAGATAATCGAGCCGTGGACATATTTATACCTAGAACTATATGGGAAATGATCAAATGTTTCAAAGGCCGCCTCTGACACATTGGGCCATATTACACCGAGGTATACTAAGGTACTAGTAAATGAGACCCTCTGGAATTGAGGTTATTTCGTTTGTCCATGACAACTATGGACCAGCTGAGCTTTACAGACTTTTGAAAGCCTCTAGCTGTTTAGCAGAATTGCTTGCTAAAAAGGAAACACGTGATTTATTGACAAACACTTGATTTTTGTCTGCACTGAAGACACAAGTTGTCAAAATGCCATTTTTACTACTTAAGGGAACTTTTGTTGTTATTAAATTATTTCAGTCAAAAAAGAAATAGGAAATGAATAAGTGTTTTTCTTACTTATACTTTATATATAGATAGAAAAACTTACGAATCTTCGTGTCAGTTTACTTCCAACCTGTAAATAGTTCACTATTTTGCCAAAGCATGCACCAAAATTGATTATTAGATCGTTAATATAAAAAGAACAATACACTCATTTAGGGTCAAAAGTTGGATGAAACGTAAAAGTCAGTATGTACACATTTGATTATCTACATTTGATCAATTATACTACTGTAAATTACCTTATAAATCAAATTTAGCGATGGTACATGCATAAACTAAACACCCTATTTGTAAACAACTTTTTTATTATTCAATATCCATTCATTGCAATTGCTTGGAAAGAATTTAATGTGAATCATAAGACGGATAGTGTATTTTAAATCTAGTACAAACATATCAGAAAGATCGATGGTTGAAGACTTAGGGCCATAATGATAAATTCCTTTGGTTATTGGCGGCTAATACCTAACAGTTTTGATCAAACCTAGTACTGATCATACCAAATATGGAATACCCTTCTAATGCCATTGAGTGACTGCTTTTCTCTTTTCGAGATATTTGGATTTTCGAAATGAGAGCTTCAGCGAGCATGTTGAAATCTAAAATTTGAATATTGAAAATATAGAAATGTCATTACTCAGTAGCAAGATGTCAATATGGCGCGAGTGGTAGGAAAGAGTTGTTTGGTAACATAAAATTCATCAGACCCTGGAATTTAACCAACGTGTGGATAATTGTTATAGGAAAAAACTTACAAACTGTGTTGAAATGCTAAGAATAAGAGAAGGATTGTTGTCAATTTGTGAAAAGAACTTTTCCAATTCCAAATATAATAAGGAAATATATATGTAGTAAATTATTCCAATCAAAAGAACCTAAATTGACAAAAATAGACAGCATACACCTAAACTGTTAATTTTGTCGTAGTTTTTACCTGTGCTGGAAATGTTCAAATTAAGTTTACATCCATTTCAGTTATTTGATATTTACTAAATCGCCTGAAGTAGAGACAAGTCTAAATGTCTCTTGCTATGGTAAAAAAATGAAATACAATATACATTGTACACCGGTGCTTCAACCGTAACAGCATGAAAGCAAGCGCTTCATAGAAAAAATATTTAATGATAATTTAAAAAAAATAGATGAATAAATAAAAAAAAAATTAAAAATGAGTTAAATAGTCGTAAACAAATATGCTGAGTGCGTCTTTGTTCTGTTTAAGTTATATAGACCAAAACATCTGCTGTGTATTGTAAGCCCATTTAAGTGCACATTGGCAAACGAATATCGAAGCAAAAATAATAAGAGAAATTAAATTGAAAAAATTAAAAAGCAAAAATCACGGCAATTGATTTCCAACACGAATGGAGACATAATGACAAAAACAAATCATAAAAAAACCCCAAAGCACTAGCTGTGTGAACCTTTAAAAAAACTTAGGTATCATCTGGTGCTCCTCTAGCCCGTTAAAGACCCCTTCGTAGAGTTTGATAAGAGTAGGTCTAACTTGGCCGTTTTGAAGGTTTATCTCGCACACACGAGCTGCAAAGGGATTAATATAAGGTTTAATAACTTGTTTTCCAATTGAGGATAAATATATTTAAACGTTTTTAATGAGTCGCCATTAAAAAAATATGTCAGCCGTTTAATTTTATTTAATTATAGTCGTAACACATGTAATTCACGTGTAATACACCTTTATTACTCTGACCTATGTAAATGAAACATACAAAAAAGATTTAATTAGAAAACTCTGAAGAAAGAATTGCCCAAGCTCTAAACTATACCGCAAACGAAACATCTAGTCACTTATCCTTTCACCAGAAAACATTTTTGTTCGTTTCGGCAACATTGTTTATCAACAACTAATTGGAATTTACATTGATACAGATTGTGCACCTCTCATTGCAGATTTTTTTCTGTTCTGTTATGAACTTTTCTTTATGAAAAACCACCAAAAGGAACCATACAAAACAGCAACAACCTTACTACCATTTTCAATGATAACATTGACGATGTCCTTACTAATGACAATCCCCAGTTTTAGATAATATGGACCTCATCTAACCACATAAACTTTTAAATAACTCAAACAATGATTCTTAATTCTATATTTTTCTGGATCTAACCATTATCGATGACTTTGGTAAAATTAAAACTGAAATATATGATAAAGGGCATGATTTTGATTTTACTATTACTAATTCCCCTTTTCTCTAGCTCTTTCCTACGGGGTGTATATGTATCCCAGACAACGGCATAGAATACCGAAGGAACAAAGGGAAGAAATTTACAAAAATCGAAGTCCAAATACATGGCAAAAACAAGAACACAGAAAACAATGACGTAAGACACAGAAAAGAATGACATTAGAGAGATACAAAGCACAGAAATAGAAATCACAATATTCAAAACAAAGGCACTCACAGTGAGAACTCCAGTGAAACTGAGAGTGACATCAGGTGCTCCCGAAGGGTAAGCATGTCCTGCTCTGTTAACAGGAAAATGTCAAAGTCGGAAGACGTGAATCTACCTGAAATGTGCATTTTCATTTGAGATACTGACACGTCATATCTTTCAATGATGTTATGGTTATAAAATTTCTTGAGGGATGAAATTAACATAGGTTCAACAAATCCCGACTAAGCAGCTTTTTGGACAGTGATTTGCTCTGTTAAAAAAAATCACTGTACAAACTACATACGTGCCTCTTCTATTCTTGACGGCTTTAATGAACGTAACCTTACTATCAAATCCAAGCTTTAACAACAAGGTTACAGATTTCAACAAGAATATTGTGTCTAACGGACACAATGCACCGCCTCACAACTGCTTTGAACAAGGTTATATTTCGTGATCAATAAAAGTATGAAAGTGGTTGCATGGATGTATATTTATTATGATTTTTGTTAAATTATGCAATAAAAGGTATTTATTGAAGTTCAATGATAAAAGCATACATCCTTCACAGAAAAGATACTTAAACATATAGATAAACATCAAACCCTTTTCCGTGATCAGTGAAGCATGAACTTGATTGCATGGGTAAATATTTATTATATTTTTTTTATGTCCTAATGTATATCTGTATATAAAGTGTCATGATAAAAGCATACATCCTTGACACAAAAACTTCATAATGAGATTAAATTTCATATTGCCCCCTTTTTTCCATGATCATTGAATCAAGAAGTGAGTACATTTTCATTATAATTTTTGTTTAATTTTACCCTAGTGTGAATTTATATAAATTTTCATGATAATAGCATACATCCTTCACAGAAAAACAACTTCACCCTGAGGGTAAACCTCATACCCCCCTTCTTTTTCCATGATCAATGAAGCATGAAGTTGGTAGCATGGATAAATTTTCATCGTGATTTTTGTTTAATTAGATGCTAATGTGTATTTATATAAACTTTAATGATAGTAGCATACATCCTTCACAGAAAAAAACTTCAACCTGTGGGTAAACCTCATACTATAACGCTTTTTTTCCGTGATCAGTGAAGCATGAAGTCGGTTGCCAGGGTAAAATCTTATTATGATTTTTGTTTACTTAGACACTAATGTGTATTTATATAAAGTTAAATGATAATGGCATGCATCCTTCACAGAAAAAAAAAACTTAAACGTGTGGGTAAACCTCATACTATCACGCTTTTTCCATGATCAGTGAAGCATGAAGTTGTGGTTGCCATGGTGAAATTTTATTATGATTTTTGTTTGATTAGAAGCTAATGTGTATTTATATAAAGTTTAATGATGATAGCATACATCCTTCACAGAAAAAAAAACTTCAACCTTTGGGTAAACCAAGCTTAATTTGGACGGACGGATTGACAGACCCCAACACTTTATACTGTCGTAGGCGGGGCATAAAAATTGTTAAACACATTTAAGGAGTTTTATAGAAGATGTGAAAATTATACCCCCACTTTTGAATGGGTGGTATATTGGAATACCCTTGTCCCTCCGTCCGCCTGTCCATCCGAAGTTCGTCACATTTTCCTCAGCTATCGCTACGCCGATTTATTTCAAATTTGGTATGTGAGTTTATATATAAGGGGAATGCGACGTAAGTGATTTTGGTCACCCTACGATATCAACTTCCTGTTTTGCGGGACTTAGCCATTTTCCCCTTTATTGAACATAGTGAAATTTTTCGTCGCACCCTTCTCAGCTACTGCAGGGCTGATTTATTTCAAATTTTATTTTAGTATTTGTGTTTATATATAGGGGAATACGTTGTAAGCCATTTTGGTCATCCTACGATATCAACTTCCTGTTTGGCGCGCGTAGCCATTTTTCCCTTTATTGAACATAGTGAAAATTTTTGTGGCACTTTTCTCAGCTACTGCAGGGTCGATTTATCTCAAATTTGGTGTGTGAGCTTATATATAGGGAACATATATGTATTGTATTTGTATGTTTATCATACTATAGGGAAACAAGAATAAAAGGGAGGTTTTGGGTACCCATGAACCGGTTTAACCATAACGCTGGCTATCCCGACTTCCGTTTACGTTTGTCTTTTCTCTCTTTATTGATGATTTTGTTCTGTAGTTTCCAGGTTAATTGTGACATGCATTTGTGATTTTCGACCAGTGTGGGTGTTTCCTGTTAATTTAGATACTGTCATAAATGAAAGTTCAGGGAACTTGAGAACGTATTGGAAAATAATGCGAATGTTAATCAAATCAGATAGAGGAAAAAATTCTCTGCCACCTTTGTGTAATATAACAAACGACACAAATCTGGAAGATATAGTCTATGATGACACAAGCAAGTGTGAAGTTTTGAATAAATATTTTTGTTCTATTTCAAAAAACGAAAATGAGAATATGACCTTACCAGATTTTGATACTAAAAGCGACAGTAGTATTACCGAAATTGATATCTCTGAAAGAGATATTATTGATATAATCGAAGTCTTAGATCATAAAAAGGCGTCAGGCCCTGACAAAATTAGTCACAAAATGCTTAAAATTTGTCCCGAAAAGGTTGCAGTGCCATTAAAAATCATTTTTAATAAATCTCTACAACAATGTAAATATCCCTCAGACTGGAAAGTTGCAAATGTCACACCTATATTTAAAAAGGGTGAATCGTCATTGCCCTCAAATTATCGCCCTATCTCCTTAATCAGTTGTGTAGGAAAACTGATGGAAAGAGTTGTATATAAATACGTTTTTAATTACTTGTCAAGTAATCATTTAATATACGAATATCAATCGGGGTTCTTACCTAAGCATTCTACTGTTCACCAGTTATTAGAAATGTACAATTCTATTCTTGATTCATTAGAAAAAAGGGAATTTAGTTGTATTGTCTACTGTGATTTTTCAAGGGCTTTTGACAAGGTTTGGCACCAGGGGCTTGTTCACAAAATGAAATCGTATGAGATAACGGGAAACTTATTATTATGGTTTAAAAATTACTTGCATGAAAGAAAACAGAGGGTTGTAATTAGGGAATCTCAATCAATTTTGGAAAATATTTCTGCAGGTGTACCACAAGGGTCAGTGCTGGGTCCGCTTTTGTTTTTAATTTACATTAATGATATAGGAGATACTCTCCTATCCCTGAGTAGATTATTTGCCGATGATACGTCGTTAGGATATTCGAGTAATGATGAAAGTGAAATAAAAAATGTCATAGATCATGATCTTAACGAACTTTCTAATTGGTCTTCCCGCTGGTTGATGTCATTCAATCCTGATAAAACTGAAATAATGATTTTTTCGAATGTTGCTACTCCGGATAATTTTAGTTTTTCCTTCAATGGAAAACACATTCCGCTCTCATCTAGTCATAAACATCTAGGTATTACATTCAGTAGTGATGGTAAATGGAATGAGCACATAGAAAATATTGTGGAAAGTGTCTCTAAATATTTGTGTGTTCTCCGAAAACTTAAATATAAACTTTGTAGACAAAATTTAGAAAAGATGTACTTGGTGTTTATTAGACCACTATTCGAGTATGCATGTGAGGTATGGGNTAAGTTATATATTGTATTTAATTTGTAAAATAATTAATTTTTTTCGTCTGATTAAAAAGTTAATTTGAGCCAATTTTGTTTTTTCTTTGCTGACTTTAATTGGTCATTTCTACCACATAACAATAGGGAACATGCGTCGTAAGCAATTTTGGTCATCCTACGATATCAACTCCTGTTTGGCGGGACTTAGCTATTTTTCCCTTAATTGAACATAGTGAAAATTTTCGTCGCACTTTTCTCAGCTACTGGTGGGCCGATTTATTTCAAATTTGGTATTTGAGTTTATATATATAGGGGGAATGCGTTGTAAGCAATTTTGGTCATTCTACGATATCAACTTCCTGTTTGGCGGGACTTAGCCAATTTTCCCTTTATAGAACATAGTGAAAAAAATCGTCGTACCTTTCTCAGCTACTGCTGGGCCGATTTATTTGAAATTTAGTATTTGAGATTATATATAGGGGAATGCGTCGTAAGCGATATTGTCAGGAAATTCTGCAAAAATCCGATAAATTTGCCTTGGGATCCAAACACCTGAAGATTTTACTACTGGCCTCTCACTGATACTGCCCATGTCTACTGAAATACATGTTGATTCTTTGCCAAACGTTTTGGGAGTTTTGAGTTAGATTTTTTCTTCGGTGGTGCGACAGTGCAGACTAGGCTCCTTGAGCTATACGGCAGCTTAGCGGCGAATACCCCTTGACCTTTTTTTCTTAGAGTTTGAAGTTTACCTGTATTGTATTTGTATGTTTATCATACTATAGGGAAACAAGAATAAAAGGGAGGTTTTGGGTACCCATGAACCGGTTTAACCATAACGCTGACTATCCCGACTTCTGTTTACGTTTGTCTTTTCTCCCTTTATTGATGATTTTCTTCTGTAGTTTCCAGGTTAATTGTGACATGCATTTGTGATTTTCGACCAGTGTGGGTGTTTTCCTGTTATTGTTTTGTCGCAATTTAACAATATCATTTTTCTTTATGAAATCTGGCTATTCAGCTTGTTTAAAGTGCTCGGTGCCGTCGTCGCTTTATAACGACGTATTTAGGTGTTTGTATATCCCGTTAAGACAGTAGTTCTATCTTTCGGATTTCTTTTTACACTGTATAATAGTTACATCTTTCTTTTCAAAAAACAGTGTAAATGGTGATAAAGTAACAGTTTATCAGAACATGCATAATGGATGAGGCAATTACGCTTGACAAGGTTAATTCGATACGAGATCTGCCTTCCATTTTATATAAATATATTTTACATTATGCTTGTACTTTATGTTTTTATAATAGAAAGAGCAATACTTGATATAAAATTTTATCTATAATATCCATCACTTAATATGAGAGAACACACGTCTCTACTTTTGTTTTTCTATTTCTCCAATTTCGATTAGCTTTTGCAAAAAATTTACATGTCCGTTAAGCTGTTTTATTATTCTCACATTCCACAATACATATATTATGATAAGTTCAGTTTAGGAGGCTATTTCCTGTTGTTGTTTATATGAAGGATTTCTTGAAACCTATTTAAATTAATCAAGCATTGAAGACTTAGTTAAATGGTAAAAAGAAATATATATGTCCGTATGCTGTTGACGGAGATAGAACACATTAAAAATTTGGCGAGAAATTGAATTCTTTGAATTTTCCCTTAATTTAATTCTTAGGACTATTTTTTGCCTAACAGCTAAGAAGCTATGAAGTTATATCAAGAAACTTATGAAAACTTGTCAAGTGTCATAATTTGACCCATAGAAAACATTCGTGAAATAAAAAGTGGGGGTCTATATGCAAAATTATTAAAGCCATTGAACTGGAAAAAACCAGACGAGTTCCGAAATCTTGACACAAATTCAAAAATATGATGAGTGAGCCACCTTAACAACAAAACAACTTTTAAGGAGCAAAAGCATTTGGATTCATATTAGTCCTGAAATTCGTAAGTGTGTGGCATAAATACTAATCAACAAAAGAAAAGATCCACAGTTAATTTTTTAAATATTTTTATATTTAGCAATTTAGAGTTTCTATTTTAGTGTATTTAGGTAAAAAGGAAGGAATTCGGTAAGGGAACCAGTTTGTTTACCTGTGTACCCAAAGAAATGAATGATAGGTAAAGTAAGGATGTCCTGCATGATAAAGTGTAAATTAAGCAAGTCTTTCAGATTTTGATGTCATTTACCCTTTGTAGTCTTTTAATATGAGACATAAGTTGTCGAAATGCGCATATGCAGAAAACAAGTTAACAGTTACTTCGGTATTTTGTTATCTAATCAAGAGTTCTTTGCTCGATATGTTATGCTTGTTGACAACCCCGCATCCATGACAAAAATGATGTAAAACTGGGGATGGATGTGGTGTGTTCAACATTTAGCAAGAGAATTCCGCTTAAACCGGTGCTAGGGGCCGTCTTGAACTCACTCTGACGTAAGAGTGTTTGCTCTTTGTTGAAGGCCTCCTGATGACTTAAGATGAAGAACAACCATGAAAGCGTTGTTCCATTTGCTTCATCTTATCATGTATTTATGGGGAGTTTGTCCCATGTACATTTACTCAATATCTCTTTATTAGCTCACCTGACCCAAAAGGTCAGTGTGAGCTATTCTCATCGCTTGGCGTCCGTCGTCCGCCCATAAACTTTTCACATTTTCATCTTCTCCTCTTAAACCACTGAAGCAAATTTAACCAAACTTTACAAGAGTGATGTACTAAAGGACCTTTACAAAGATTGCTCATTTCGTTCCGATTCGATAAAAAACATGGCCGCCAGGACCGGACTCAGGTTTAACATCGGACCTATGGGACAATCACATGTTCATCTTCTCCTCTGAAACCAATGAAGCAAATGCAACCAAACTTTACAGGAATGATGTACTTAAGGTCCTTAACAAAGATTGATCATTTCATTCTGATCCGTTAAAAAACATGGCCGCCAGCACGAGTCATAGTTTATAATTGGACTCTATGGGAAAATCACATTTTCATCTTCTCCTCTGATGCCACTGAAGCAAATTCAACCAAACTTTACAGGAATGATTTACTAAAGGTCCTTTACAAAGATTGGTCATTTCGTTCCGATAGAAAACATGGCCGCCAGGGCCGAACTTAGGTTTAACATTGGACCCTATGGGAAAAATCACATTTTTATCTTCTCCTCTGAAGCAACTTCAACCAAACTTTACAGACAGGAATGATGTACTAAAGGTCCTTAACAATAATTACTCATTTAGTTCCGATTCGATAAAAAACATGGCTTCCAGCACGGAACATAGTTTAACATTTGACCTATGGGAAAAGCACATTTTCATCTTCTCCTTTGAAACCACTGGAGCAAATACAACAAAACTTTACAGGAATGATGTACTAAAGGTCCTTTACAAAGATTGCTAATTTTGTTCTGACCAGACAAAAAGCAATGCAGCCAGCATAAAACTTAGGTTTAACATTGGATGCATGGGGAAATCACATTTTCATCTTCTTTTCTGGAACCACTGAATCAAAATCAAAAACTACAACAGGAATGGTGTAATATAGGATCTTTACAAAGATTGCTTATTTTGTTCTCATAGGACAAAAAACAGGACCACCAGTGCAAAACATAGTATATAATTAGACATTTGGGAAAATGTCATTTTCATTTGCTCTGAAATCACTGAAGCAAATTCAACAAAGCTTTACAGGGTTGTAGTACGGAATGTGTTTTACAAAAATTGCCCATTTCATTTCGATATAACGAAAAACATGGCCTCCAGTGCAGAACATAGTTTAACATTGAAGCCAGAAATGAGATAACCATTCTTATAATCATCATCTCTGAAACTAATCAAGCAAATTTAACGAAAAGTATAGATTATTCATTTCGATAGGATCAGACAAAAAACACGGGTGCTAATTAATAACATAGCTAAACATTTGACCCAATTGGTGAGAAAAATCATTGCATAGAAGCATTTTGTCAGGTGAGCGATACAGGCTCAGTCTCTGAGCCCCTAGTTTGTTTATAGGAATATTTTTTTAAATCAAGGCCTTTGAATATTAAAAGAAATTTGTCATCTTTTGCATTGAAATACCTGTATAAACTAATGAAGGAATCATGATGACTTAAAGATGAAGAATAACAATTAAAAGCTTTATTCCATTGCTCTTTGTACCATGTTTCTGTAAAACCTGTTTTATCATAAAAAACCAGATATTTATGTTTTTGCCACAATATCGTAGTAAGTTTCAATTATTATTTTAGTTTTCAATATTTTTCAATAGAAAATGCCATATTTAAAGAGAATTAAAGGTGTTTTGACAAGTAATTACGTGCTTCATATACTGCCGGAAACCCTTCTAAACATCCATAAAACAAAAAAGGTTGATTACCACAAAACATGTAGAAGTCATAATACATTATCTTAGCTGTTAAAGTTGTCTTTATATCAATAATTCTTCCATAAATTACGTATTTGTGGTTTTCCCAAAGCAACTGTCTTCAATAACTTCACTTTCTTTCCGCATAGTAAATGAATCAAAGAGTGATTGGCTTAAATCTGCTGGTCAAGGTTGCTGAATCATTCTACATTTATTATGTATAAAAATAAATTTGCAACGTATTTAATTCAGTACAAGTTTTCATATAGAAATCTAAATGGATTAGCAGATTAGCAGCGAGCACCCCTTGACCCATCTTTCAAAATTACGTATTGTGATATTCTCTCCTTTCAAGGTTGTGGTCATGGAGTTAGTAGTCTACCTGTATTGGGTTTAATTCGTATGCTTACTATACTATAGGGAAACGGGACAGATAAAGGGGAGGGTTTGGGTACCCATAAACCGGTTTAAACCTACTGCTGGCGTTTGCTAGTGCCGGTACCAAATACGGCTATCCCGAGTTCCTATCGTTGTTTACGTTTGTCTTTTTTTCTATGTAGTTCCCTTGTAATTATAATTTTCAGCCATTGTAGGTGTTTTCTGTTGTCCCTTTTATTTCATGGACAATGTCATGAAAATTCATTTACATGTAAATGTATTAAATGACTAAGCCGAGTATATTATTATGATAAAACATTGATGGGAATAAATGCGTGGAACTTGTCTTACATCACTCTGTAAGACAGAAAAATATTGCACCTCGAAAATAATGTACTCCTTCTCCGAGAAGGGAGACTGTCACGCGTATTTAATGCCGAAAAAGCACTCAATGCATTTAAAAAATCATAGTCTTTACTTCACTTCTAAAAATCAACTGTATTTCTTTACCCAATATGAGTTTCCAAACTGAAAATTTAGTTGCAGTCTGTTACGCCATAAAAATTACCGCATTAAAATCCTTTTGCAATGATATGGTGAATGAAGGGATACGGAGTAAATGCACATGAGACAAAGTCTCTACAAAAGCATGGGGAAAACAAAAAAAACAAAAATCTTATTGTTGTTCTTCATCTTAAAGTCACTATGAGGCCTTCAACAATGAGCATTGCCAATACCTCATAGAAAGTTCAAGACGGCCCCTAGCATCGGTTTTAGCGAAATTCTTTGTTGGTTGTCGAAAAACGCTACATCAATGTCTTTTCTGGTCATGGATGCGGGATATTTAATAATAGCCTTTTTAACATGACATATCCACCCCAATAGATGATTTGCCAGTTACTGAAGTTCTTGTCAGTTCTAGTCAAATTCTGTGTTTTTTGGTCAAACTTTCAAAGGGAAGTAATTCCTACACCTACAAACAAACATTAAACATGCACATTTGTTTTAAAGTACGATCTTCGTGCTTAGCCAGTCTGAACAAAGTATTTCCCCACACAATATTTATGGTATTCTGCAGTAAGTCTTTGCTGACTAAATGTCTGCTAAAGGTTAAACTTTCATAACTTTTGATTAAAAATGCTTACTTTATTGTTTGGTTTTCACAAGCAGGGAACCATTCTGTCCCCTTGACATTTTTCAGAGAGTAACCCCCCTTTTGGGTTTTGCTAAATTCATTCTGTTGATTGCAGAACTGGCAAATGGTCTATTGTATATATATATATATATATATACTTGAAAAAATAAATAATTCGAAATTTCAATTATATTCCCCTTTCACCCAGCTTGCTGACAATATCAGCTCTGTAGACGGAGTCAATAGATGACAAAATGATAAAATACTGCCCACAAGAAGTCCAGTCAAACCTGTTTTTAAAGGTCACCCTTGGAACAAAAAAAATGTGACTGTATAAAAGAGGTGACCTTTTAATTGAGGTTCAAAATACAAAGCTATAACTACAACGGGACAAACAGATTTGTCTGTAATACCCTTACTCTTTTATATTGTGTTCTAGAACGGAACGCTTACAAGAAGGGAGATTTGTATAGTCGACAATTTAATGTCTAAATGACCTGTGAGTCACACTTGCAGTTTTTCTTTTCCTAAATAACCCCAATATTTATCGTGAATGTGGTGAAAAATTATACACATGTCAAAATTATTCAGTTTTACAATGCTTGCAGTGGTATTGTAGTTTAAGTGTTATGATATCGTGCAAAAGATGTATGTTAAGTAATTGTTCTATACCAAACTTCTTAATGATAAATCTAAATAGAGATAATTAGTACAGCAGTTACAAATTTGAAAAGGAAAGAAAACATTTTTTTGTCATTTACTGGGGTCTGATTTTCAAAGACATCTATTAAGTTTAATGTACAAAGCCATTACTAGAAAGTATTATATCAATTAGGTTCATAATGTATGTTAAAACAGAATTTTATTTATAATGTTCTAATAATATACATTTCGCGACTATAAATTTTATAGTTAAGAAAATTCAATATAAAAGACAATATGGAATTCGGAGCAATCAAATTGAGACAGCTGTACTTCAAAAATACCTGTGGAAAAAAAAAATAAACGAAGAAGTGAACAGTCATGAACCTTTGCAATTACCAATTATGTTAAAGATAATAAATCGCTTACTCAAGGCTGTCATTCGGTTACGCCGATAAAAATGATCGTGAGGGATTTAAACGGCGGTTAAGCATTGAGATGAGATCGTGAGGGATTTGTTTACACCATCGTGAGGGATGTTTATCGAGAGAAATCATACAAGGTCACAATTCATTTCAAAATAAATATTTATGAGGGCAGTTATTCCCTTAAATATTTATGTCTGTCAAAATGGTTCAACTTAGCAAATAGAAGTGTATCGAAATAAAAGTTTAAAAGTCTACAGTTTTTGCACATTTTCAAAAGGCGTCATCGTGATCAACATTTTCAAGGACTACAAAATGTAAACAAAGTCATATTTTTGCAAGATTGTAAAGATTTGGTTGATATTTATTTGTATGTTCATACAGTAATCATAACTACAATATTGTGTACAAAATTGTATCCCAAAATATATTTCCAAAATACAAGCACAAAAAGATTATTCCTAAAAAAGTGCAATTTCAGATCGTGAGGGATTACGTTACACCTTTTTATGATCGTGAGGGAGTATAAGCCGCTTGCCAAGATTATAAAAAGTTTGTGGGTGTATGATGAATTTTGAAACTCTGCCTGCAAATAATAATGACGTTCGAACAAGCATCTTATATTGGAATAAATAGCAAAACAGGCACCAGAAACTAAAACGGATGTTTTAGATAAGGGAAAATATTTTTGAACGTTAAAACAAATAAAAATAATCACACCACAAATATGTATATAATAAGTTAGGGCAAACTAAATGTAACAAAAAAGGCAAGCAAATGGAACTAGATTAAAAAGGAAATATAACTAAAGAGCTATGAGATGGTGCTCTGGGATAGTAAGAACCCTTTGACAAATTTAGATGTCACCATAGTAACTTGCATATACGATTTTATCTGCACATTAATTATTGCCGACTGCAATCAAACGTGTGTCTTCATCTATTTACGTAGACGCATCTGTCAATCGCTAAAATACCTCGGTCCTATTGAACACATATACATATCCTCTGACACTGCTCTGCGGACAAGGAATTAATTCGAAATGGCCATCCAGGGCCATTAATAGGTAACTATAATCACAATGTCGTTGCATTTATAATGATAGATGGTTACGTTCTTTTCCCCGAGATTTTCGCGCTCCCAGTAGACAATACTTTGCCTTGTCTGGTCTATAAAATAAGAAATTTACCACAATTAGAATTATTGGAAAATGTCAAAGCTCCCTTTGAATAGCTCATTCCATGTACGGTTCTTTGGCTTTCGATTTGTGTACCTAAACCAATGCCTCACCATGGTGACCTGTTGATAGTACCCATAACTAGCAAAGTCCAGAACTGGCCCGATAACTAGTGGATACCCCTATCGAAAGACATCGAGTATTTGCCCTAATCTGGGTTTTTGCATTGGCACTCCAGTTTTTTTTAATATCACAAATTCGGTCTTTCAAATGATGCTAACAGAAAAAGAGGAAAATTGATGTTTGGTTTGTAATTAAAAAGATCAGTTACTTAAAATCAGCTATTTATTTTTTTAAAAATCATCAAAGCAACAAAAAGGTACCTTCTTTGAAGTAAGTGGGCAACCAAACCGTCAATCCAGGAGATTAGTCCAAAAACATAGCAAAATCAGTACTACAAAGGCAACAATTTTTAAAACAAAAGAGAAAAACGAAGACACAGATACATATACAACACGTGTACCCAAACAAAAACTAAGGTTGAGATCAGGCCACGGGGTCATGTAATTTACACCACTAGCCTTCCTTTCCAAGACAATAGCTTCAAATTTATATAAGCCGTTCTAAAATTATGCATGATCTCCAAATCTATTTTGCAAAAAATAAAAAAAAAATGAAATTTAAACATTGAGCATAAGACAATTAATGATACCGAAGCCAGGTGCACCGATTGAGTAAGCACCTCCTGTTTTTTTTTTATAAAACACACGTCGCGTTGAACATGTCACGTCAGGTCGAAATCAAATTCGCTAAACGTGAAAGTAAAAAATCAAACTGTCAAAAGGGAAAGTCGGTGCACATCTGTCACACGGATATCCCATAGTGATCAACAAGTTCATGTTTTCGACTATAAAATTAAAATTGGATTTTTTTTCTAAATATTTCAAATTATTTCTCATTGGATAATTATAAAACAGAGTGACAGAAGAGTATGGATTAAATACACATGAGAAATATTTCCAGTCTAGGCAAAGCACAGAACACAATTGAATAAACAGTAAAATTAAAATGAAATGGCCATTTTTTTTTCAAATTCATCTTCCTGTTGATGTGCATGATTTCTCTCTAACATTTTTGCACAATGTCTCCTCATGTACAATATTGTCCACAGTACTGTTGATCTAAATACCGATCTTCAGGCTGTTGCAGTGAGAATTTCTTTAGATAAAACGATCACATTATGTTCTGTGTATTTACCACCAAATTTCAACCCCAGTCTGAGTCAACTTAAAAACCTAACCGACCAACTACCCGCCCCATTTATTAAAATGGGCGATTTCAATGCTCACAACCCACTGTGGGGTAGTTCTGCATTGATTGACAAAGGTAAAAAGATTGAAGACATAATGTCGCAGGAAAGTTTATGTATTTTTAATGACGGTTCAAACACTTATTTACATCTGGGAAATGGGGCTTACTCAGCTATAGTCCTAACTATAACTGACCCATCTCTACTTTTGGACTTCTTTTGGAAAGTAAACGATGACTTATGTAGTAGTGATCACTTTCCTATTATTCTTCAACATCTTTATTCTACTACTGGAGAAAAGCCACAGCGTTTTAAATTTGATAAAGCTGATTGGTCACTTTATGAAAATTTATGTAGAGAAGAATTGAAATCTGAATTGTTTGAAGATGTTCTTGATCCCTTAAGTCTTTTCAGTGAAAAAATACTTTCCATTGCAAATAAATCTATACCGAAAACCTCGGCAAACCCAAAACGACCTGGGAAACCTTAGTTTGACGATGACTGTGATGATGCTCTGATAAATCGTAAAAAGGCAGAGCAACTTTTCAATAAACATCCAACGACGGAAAATCTTAGCAATTTTCGCGTTTTTCGTGCCAAAGCTCGAAGGACCTTGAAACAAAGAAGACGCACTTCTTGGCGTAACTTTGTTTCAAAATTAAATTGCCATACCCCTATGAACAAAGTTTGGAATATGGTACAGAAAATCAAGGGCAAAAATAGAAAAGCTAATGTCCATCACATCAAAAACGGACAAGATATTTTAACATCTGAAGAAGATATTGCAAATAAAATTGGAGAAACTTTTGAGAAACATTCTTCTTCTAAAAATCTAGGACCCACATTCCAGAGAATTAAAGAACAAAAAGAACGAAACAAACTTAACTTTCAATCTAAAAATACAGAGGAATACAATAGATTGTTTTCGATGGACGAACTGAAACAATCCTTGGATAAGGCACATGACACGGCATGTGGCCCTGACGATATCCATTATCAACTCCTCAAACATCTTCCTTTATCAACTCTGGAAATTCTTTTAAATCTTTTTAATAAAATTTGGGAAACGGGGAAACTTCCACCTATGTGGAAACAAGCAACTATAGTACCTATTCCAAAACCGGGTAAAGACCATTCCGAGCCATCGAATTACAGACCACTAGCATTAACTAGTTGCGTCTGTAAGACAATGGAACGGATGATAAACAACCGTCTTGTTTGGTATCTCGAATCGAACAATCTTCTGTCGAACATTCAAAATGGATTTCGACAAGGTCGTACAACAATAGACCATTTAGTTCGATTCGAAACATTTATCAAAAATGCATTTTTAAAGAAAGAACATGCAGTGTCCATCTTTTTCGATATTGAAAAAGAATATGATACAACATGGAAATATGGCATTTTAAAAGATCTTTCTGATATGGGGTTGAGAGGAAGTTTACCAAATTTTATTGAGAATTTTCTCAAGGATCGTGAATTCAATGTTAGAGTCAACTCTACATTTTCCGATTCGTTTGAACAAGAGATGGGTGTTCCGCAAGGAAGCATCCTCTCTGTCACACTATTTAGTATTAAAATAAATAGTTTGGCCCAGGTTTTAAAAGATAACATCGACGGATCTCTTTATGTAGATGATTTTCTGATTTGCTATCGTGGCAAAAACATGAATAGTATAGAACGCCAACTGCAATTATGTCTAAACAGAATCGAAAAGTGGGCAGTTGAAAATGGTTTTAAATTTTCAAGCTCGAAAACAGTCGGGATGCATTTCTGTTGTAAGCGGAAAATGCACTCAGACCCAGAGCTTAAAATATACAATAACCCTATAACTATAGTAAAAGAGGCCAAGTTCCTTGGTTTAATTTTTGATAGTAAACTCTCATTTCTTCCCCATATCAAAATGTTAAAAAACAAATGCCTTAAGGCATTAGATATTTTAAAAGTTGTGTCGAGTACCGATTGGGGTGCGGATAGCACTGTTCTATTAAATTTATATCGATCGTTGATTCGGTCAAAACTAGATTATGGATGATTTATTTACGGTTCCGCTCGTAAATCATACATTAAATTACTAGATACCGTTCACCACCAAGGTTTGCGTCTTTCATTAGGTGCGTTCAGAACTTCTCCTGTGGAGAGTCTCTATGTTGCAGCTAATGAACCATCCTTGGAAGAAAGACGTATTAAACTTGGTTTACAATATGCAACAAAGCTTAAAGCGTATCCTTCAAATCCTTCTCACAACTGTGTTTTCAAACCTCTTCACAAAGCTGACTATGAAAAACGCCCAAATGTTATACAACCTTTTGGTCTTCGTATCAAACCACACCTTGAATCTGCTAATATAAATTTAGATGAAATA
>MJUU01014655.1:7452-38012 GCA_002080025.1 Modiolus philippinarum | reverse complement strand
TTTTCGTGGTTTTCATAAATATCACAATTTCGTTTGGACTTAAATTCGTGGTTTCGAATTGTATGCATTAGAACTTTATAATAAAAATGCATTTCATTGGGAACTTAATTTTGTGGTTTTATTGAACCACGAAATCCACGAAAATTGGAACACCACGAATAATGATACATTCACAGTATAACAATCAACTTCGATCAGTGTGAAAGGTGCAAATGTTTTATGTTGAATGAATGTGTATGTTATTTTGATTGTATATGCCCGTTATTGGCCCTTTGATTAGGTCAATAAAATTATCTTTATCTTTATCTTATCAATATACAAGATATATATTCTATGTCATACATATATACATACTATCATGTGAAATGTAAGAAATTTATTCTTAATAAAATTACATTAATTTTGTTACTGAATAAGTTCTTACCTAATTTAGAATATATAAATATCAATAAGAACATATGACAATCAATCAGAACTCAACCTTTTCTAGTTGAAATTAGTTCCATCCTTCTTGAAATTTTTAACATTTTAAATTTGAAAGAGAAGAAACTGGTAAAGGTGTGAGATGACATAATTACAATATTTACTTTCAAAAATTAAATTTGTAAACTTTTAGAGAAATAACATTCACTTGTATTCCTTCAATAATTGTTTATCCCTTTCAATAGATTAAATTAAAGACAATCATGCACATATCTCTGGGTCATGAAAATGACAAGCTAATAATTGTAATTAAAACATGTAGATGTCAACTAAATAAACAAAAAATAAATTTTCAATGCTAATTAGTGTAAAATACTGGATATACAATTGTCATATTTTAACAATAATTTCAAAACAATTTCTTAATCAAGTCTTTATTTGTGAATAGTGAAACATTGAGATGTATATCATTTTTAAGTTTGCATAGACACAGCTTTTATGAAAATACTGTTGTATCAGCCATGAAAAAAACATAATTCAACAAAATTAACATATTACCACTGTGGTATTATTGTAATAACTGAACCTCTCCACTATTTTCAACACAAGTATCTGGCATTAGTTTAAGAATTAAACTCAAAATATAAAATGCTACAGCAATTGACCTTTGTATGTGTAAGTGTATATTTAAGCAAAGATCTCTGTTTTAACAGGCACTGGTATCTTTCAAAGACACATGTATTCATAAGTAATCACTTGTAATCATGTTTACAACAGAGGAAAGTAATGTATTGTAATCAATTACAAATAAAAAATGCTGTAATTGTAATGTAATTGATTACATTTTCAAAGCAAAGTAATTGTAATGTATTCAATTACATTTAAAAGTAATAGACGCCATCCCTGGTGTATGGTCCAACATAATGTATGACGAAATGCATTATTGCAATCTGCAAAACACAAGCGGCTGACCACTGACGAGACCCACCGCTTAAATAAAAATAGGGGTTGAAACACCTAAATTTAACAGTAAAACCAGTGCACTAGTACAATAAAGTGCATCATAAAACTACACATGAAAAGCAATAAAGACAGGAAGTGAGAAATTTAGCAACCAGCATCAATGAAAATAAAGCAGTAAAACAACATATATTCATCTACACGTAACAAGCTTAGCATCACAAGGACAATACTTCTGGTGGCTTTTAAGTTTGTCAGTACTGAGATAAGATTGGGTAATTTTAATTGCGAATTAGTACCCAAATACTAAATTGATTTGAAACCAACTTTAATACTTGTCTACAGGGTACCTGATGAGGATTTACGGCCTTGGTCTTATTTATTGACCTAAATGATATCCGAAACACTTGGTGACAAGAATTATAGTATATGTAATATATGAATAAAAACACGGATTTTATATATAATACATACACCATTGGGATATACTTTTTCCTTTTTTGTAAAGTATACCTGAATAGTTACACATGCATTAAATAAAATGAAATAGACAACATGAATATTTTAACTATGTTCAAGGATTTGCTCTTGACAAATATTTTATTGCTAAAAGAAATGATATATGAACCTCAAAGAAACCATATGGTAATAACTACTATGGTATTACAATAAGCACAATATACTTGAAATCTGCTTTTAATATAAATGTTACTTCATGCAGATCTATTTTAAAGATACAGGGTTAACTTCTGATTTTGCTTGGATAGGTTCTGGACACGTATTTTATTTATAATGAACATGGGTTTGGTGGTCTGGTGGTAAGCGTAGCAGACTCTCAACCCTTAGTACCTTGACAGAGGGGGTTCGGATGCCACTGGAATATACCAGACAGAAAATTCATACTGTCGTCAAAATAATCAAAGAAAAGGGCTTTTAAAAATTTGCACTGAATATCAACCGAACAGCTACTTCTGAGTTTTGTTGTTTCGATATATTGAATATTTTCTAATTTTTTTTTAATGGATTTTCATTTTCGTTGTAAATTAGAAAAATAGGTACTTTTTGCCTTCAAGGTATGATAGCTATATATTGATACCCCAAATACCTAATGCAAAGCTGTATAGATAAATGAAATAATATACCCGAGTCAGTGTATCTTCTTCTTCCTCAAAAAAAAAATGGGCCCATCGGCTCATCAACATTACAATTGAACAGTTCTATGGCTCTATATTTTCTAAAGGGGTCATGATGGGATCCTGAAAGAACAGCAATTCAATGAAAAACCATACGTCATGAATACCGGTGTGTTGCTCTTTGTCTTTATTATATACTCCTGCCTCTTTAATCTTTTTGACATTTAAACTTTCAGTCATGATTCTGCTAACGTTTATATTATGTTATCTTCACGTTACGTTGTCGGTAAACGGCACATAGTGCTTTCAAAAGAGCTTCCTCCACTTTTGTTTCTTGACACTTGGCAAGCCATGATCAGAAAAACTTAAACATGTCAAATTAATGTAGCTATGTTTAATATCTAGATACAAACAGTAAATTAAATCGTTTCTTTACTACTTCTTGAACTTGTTTTTTTCTCTTTCTTGAAAACCCTTTCGGTGATTGTTTAGTTTTTTGTTTTCAACATGTCTTAGTTAAAAAAATTCATATATTTATGCTTCTTCAATTGAAATGGAGAACTTAAATTGGTTATCGTTATATCCTTTTCTTACCGATATAAGACCTTTTAAGTCATACATGCAGATCGCCATTTACATTATAATTTTAATCTAAATAGAATTAAATGCAATTCATATGTCATAATGTGACATTTTTTATAACACTATCAGTCCTACACACTGTATGTTGCTGTATTATGTCCTTCACTAATCGCTGTCCAATCTGTCCACCTGTTGAAAGAAAATAAAGAAAAGTTTTTACTTCCAATACAAATTCATTCAAAATAATGGACAAACCCGATACCAATATTTCATGCAAAAAGCTACTTTTAAACAATCAAATATAAGGAAAAAGTAAATTATACATGGTAAGAACTTTTGTGTAGCTGTCGTACACTCGTAACACGGAGAACAGCATATTAAAATATGAAATAAAATTAACATCTATAAAATACAAAAGAAAGAAAAGGCCCAAATTTTCAGAGTTTACTCCTTTTCCGAGGGTAACAGATAGCAGGTACATCGCCGAGTACCGAGACACGTGTCATTAATGTTGTCTTCAACTAAAATTATGACAATTAAAAAAAATCTGAAATAAAGGACTATAATTCTTGGATCCGAAACAAAGAATACTGCGCGAGCAGAAGCACAGGAAACAAAAATATACATTCCCCAGATCCTTCCGAAAAAAGTAAATATTATAACAACTACCCCGACCTTTTCCAAATTTGGAGTGTTTTGCGATCGTCGTAATAATATGTGACCATTGAGTCTACTAAATCTACACCACCTTCGATAAAGTCATTGTTTTCATAAGAAGCTACTTATTTTCTGCTTAAAACTTACGTTTTGCACCTGCTTTCTTGTCTATATGTACACATAAGAGTTTCCACTGGTCGCACGTAAACATTACCGTTTTTTTGCAGACTGCACTTTTAATTACATTTTTGTCTCCTACCCATAGTCAAATTTTCCAATCCAGTGTTTTTACTTTTTTACACAATTCTTACTTAAGTAAAGTGGGCTCATCAGATTTTCTTACCCGATAGAAATACTGGGACAGAAGATTATTAATCATTTTTGGGTAATTGTGTATATTTTACTCTCTGCTAAGATTCCAGGACTTTGTGTAACACTTTTGGGAGAATATCATTCTTGTACCTTATAATCTTTCATCACAATTTTCTTCGTACAGTTGTCGTTTAGTTCGGCGGCGTTTTCCAAACTCTGTCAACTCTGTCCTTTTATCAAATGTTTGACTAGGTGTAAAAATATTTTTTCTTTGTCGATGTACAATTTATTAAATATTATATTTATATATATATGTCTCTGCATCACTGTCAAACTGAATTGCTATAATTGGAAGAAATGGCTCTATCTTCATTTATTGCAGAATATGAAATATCCAAATCCAATAATATATGTTCCCATTTGTCAAAGTTAATGTACATAACTTTAAAAGGAAAAACTATGGTTGATGCAGTGACTGAAATCACGCATCTACCTTCATGTTTATTTTGGGCCTCTTAAACACTATGCAATTATTTTGTTTTTATATCAAAGGGCCAATAAAGTAATACTTACTATTCCATATAACTGGCTGTTCTGGTTTTTTTTTAAATCTTCATTCATGACTTTGTCTAGTACTTCAGATGCTGTTTCAAGAATTTTGTCTCGGTTGATCATTATAAAATTAGTGTCTCCTTCAACTTATCTGCAAGTCTAGTTGTCTTCCAGTTACTATTTTTATGGGCATATCTGAAAATTTCAATTTGATTAACTATGTTTTTTTTAAAACATGATTCAATCAGTTTCTGAATGACACTGTCAAAATTGATTGCCTCGGTTTATTCATGATTATTGCATAATGATAAAGGTGATGCTCTTTTCCAAATTGAATTAGTATGTACTTCAAAAGTATCTGCATTACCATTAGTTTTTTCATCAGTTACCTCATTGACTAACAACTTATGTTCAGATTTAACATTTGTGTAATGACTATCCCGTTTTTTATTGGAATTGATTCAAACCTCGAGCTCTATACTGTAAGGATAAGACGCAGAAACTTAAGTGAAATTCTGAAGAATTGGATGTTCCTATGCGTGTGCAGTTGTGAAACCTAGCAATATAACAATGCCTTTATTGTAATTCTTTATCTTAGAGTCGTCCCTTGTGTTTTTATTAATGTCACCGTATATGAAGTTATCAATAGTTGCAGGGGTCAGATTGTGCCGCCCTCCAAAACCATATTCGCTTAGGTTCGTAGAACGTTCAACGTTATTCTCCAAAATAGTGTAAGGATTATGACCTCTGTAGGCAGCGTCGGTTTAACTGCCAATAGCAGTAACTGTTTCCAAGAATTTGGAAATACAAACATAGCTACAATGTACTAATCAAGTTTACTTGTGAATGGACGTCCAACAAGTTTTGCGTAAATGCCAACTCAGTCAGTGGAAGAGGAATAATCCTATAAGGAATGGTATAAACGGATCCAAAGCGGTTCTTGCTCGCATCCAACAGGAATATTGTACCGGTTTTTCGCATTTCTGCATTGGCAAGTGTAACTCTGTTCAATGTGCGGAAATCGGCACCACTAAGTCCACTTCTTACTAATCCTGGCATGTAATTTTTTTGTACCGTGGATAATGAATGATAGCAAACATTCGCAGACATGGATAGTTTCTACCATGTCTTGGGTTGCTGCCTTTTCCTCCACAAGGGCATCATTTACGTAACGTGTAATAGGTGTTACTAGGGATGATACCTGGTTCTTGATGTATTTGCTAATGACAGATCGTTTAATGGAAATGAGCGGCTGTTCCACATGCAGACTTTTACACATACCTGGTATTTTAGAAATCGCCTGATTACCATTATACTCCCTCAAGCAGTCTTGAAGCGAAAGGTGTTTTAAGGACCACACAAGTTCTACCCTAGCCTCATGTAATCCGTCCCTCTTGTCTTATTCAATCAATCTCCTCTTTAGAATTTAGAAGGAAGTCTGCTCCAACAAGTGCTGATGACAGGTCCTAATTTGGCTATTTGATTTGACAACCTCCTGAATTGCAACATTTTGCAAAGCCACCAATGAAGCGATGAAAGGCTGATCAAAGAGACGTTCTTGCTGACTTCCCGATGTCTGATATTGGAGCAATTGATGATGCAATTTCTTGAATATAATGTTGTAAAACTGCATGTAACACCAACCGATAAGACATTATTTTTCACTAAACCACTCCCATTCTCCGTCAAACTAAAGCCACATGCATTATAAACAGCTCCCTTTGCCTTAAATACCTTGTCAATAAATGTCTTTGGCCAGAATAATGTGTTAATTTGTTGCCAAGTTTATCAACACATCTTCTGCTCTGTCGATGACAAGCGATTCCTAAAAGGAAAACAAAAGTATGTACACATAACTGAGCACTTAATTGACTACTAATCCTCTGCTAGGCCGAAGAAGATGTCATAAAACATGATATATATTGATATTTCGTTGTGTTCAGATAAAATAAAGAGCCGTGACAGTAGTTAAGAAACTGTGAACAGAAGGAATGATGAAGCCTTCCATGATTATCTTCGTATATAATAGGTACAGTATAGGAAGTGAGGACTTAATGCATAAGAAGGGCTTAAGAAACTGTGAACAGAAGGAATGATGAAGCCTTCCATGATTATCTTCGTATATAATAGGTACAGTATATGAAGTGAGGACTGAATGCATAAGAAGGGCGGAGCGAACGTCACTGAGACAGCTCTTGTTGTGCAATAACTTTCTTCTTCACCAAAAGTAAGTTACTTAAATTGAAAGTTTTTTTTCCTTGGAATCCTTTAAAAACGTGGCTCAATGATAATGACCTGCAATTAGAGACGCGGTTCAATGTCAGTAAATGTTTTTCTTCGCATAAAGATGGAGGATTTTCTGTTGGACCAAAAGGAAATCGCCACGCTATCTGAGTTGCTGGATATACCCCACAGCAGCTTGTAGTACAATCTGTATCAGATGATAAAACGTTTGCTGCACGTGTTACTCTGTCGAGCTGAAAAACCAGCCGGAGGAAAGTATTGCAAAGGAAACCCGTCAGACAAATGATTGAACTCTCATCGTGTTATCCGATGGGTCAGATATAGCAATTCATGACCGGAAAGAACACTTGAGCTTTAATGTCTTGTAAATACTGAGTACATTTGTAATTGAAACAATGTTTGGTTAAATGTTAATAACAGCAGTTCATTGTCGTAATTCGCCGGAAAAATGGATCTGATTACCCACCAAATACTTGGACTCCAATTCTGTCCCGTATGCAACGACATCTGCCTAATCGCTGTATAGACAGGACATTTACATTCTTTAAAGATGGGGATTTAGATTTTGTAGATTAAGAGAAATGGTCGGATGAAATATCTCACATTATCCTTTCATACTTAATGAATAGTGCACCACTTCATCGATCACTTCATGAACTTTAAATAGTTTTGTTATATTGTAGGCAATATTGGAATGCATACAAAATGACGGCAGAGGAGGAAGCACCTACAACGATTGAATGTTTCAATGACATCAGAACTTTGGAAGTTATTCAGGGAATGGACTGTTACTGTAAATACAAATGCAGGGTATAATTATCTGTATGAATTGTTTGGCTATTGTTCTGAATTGTCATGTATGCTGTCCTGTAAATACAGGGAAATACAGGGAAAAACCGCAGCGAACATAATAAATTAAACATGAAAATGGTTTGTTTCAAAGTACAACTCGTCTTGTCCCCCCCGTTGTTGTCACACAAGGGACAGCAGAAATTAAGAAGAACAGAGACAACAAAAGAACAGATATTTCGAAGACTGAAACTAGGAAACATTCAAACTGACATCTATAATGGAGGGTCACGGCAGAAGCCTAGTTTATCACCATAGACCTACCATAATGACTTATGATGGTAATGCACCTGCTAAATAATATATCAGCAATTTCTTCCTAGTTCCACATATAAAGACAGTACATAATACGTGTTAAGTATAAGGTGCATAATATAGCTGCGAAAGTTGCATTTCCTGTAGTTTGCAGTGACGAAGGCGTTGCAAAATAACCTACGTTGCTGGTAGAACCCCTGAAATTGTTAAGAAACTTTAACATCTAAATTGCACAGCTGCATATGGAAGGTAGCCTACATACGAGATCTGAGTTTTAAACAGGTGACGATATTACCATTCTACAGGATTTGTGTGTAAGTATGAAAGTAGCCGTAACCTTTTAGAAATGCACTAGCCAGTATGGAAATCACAGAATGACATAGTAATATGGCCCTTACAAGGGTGCTAACAGTTTGCACAGATATTCAGAAAACGGCCAAATATAACCGCCGGACCGTGAGTAAGGAGTGGACTTACGAAGTGAAACAGATGAACCTCCCAAATATTAAGCGGGGGGGGGTAGTGTTAAACTAATAAAATAAAAAGTTACATATTTTAAATGTGTTAGTATAATACCTGTAAAAATGTTACAAATTCCCTTGTCACCAGATGATCTTGTCCAAATTCCTTGAGCACAAAGTGAAATGAGACATCTGTGGAAAAAGATCCGTTAGAGCGTGAATCCGCAATTTGTTGCTTGACAACTTCACTGAATACGACAAATTCACTTGGAGGGACGTACACTTTGGTACGCGTGTACAGGTCTGTTATGGCATTGCAAATGTGTAGGTGTGAATTGCTCGGAAGAAGGCAAAAAGCTGAAGGGATAACAGTGTCAAAGATGTCATCATATAGTGCTTTGTTAAAGGATACTGCCTCTGTGGACCATCACTGGAAATGAGAGCTGGTAAAAATGTAGCGTAGAGATTTCCATATGATGTCTGGCAAATATAAAACAGTGGAAGTCTATGGGTCCAAACAGGAATTTTTAATCCTTTCAGTTTTCTTGACCAAAAAGCCAGAGAATGTTTTTTTTTTTTTTTTTCATGAAAGAGTTCTGAGTGTTTTAATTAATCCAAGTTGTCCTTTAGAAGCGGCTAATACACCATCAAAATAAGATTGGCACTGTAACGATTCAACGGCTTCTGTTAGGTAACATCCGCTGACGTCAGCTGATTTCAGAGAAAACAAATCTCTGGGAAATTGGAATTCTGATAAGTTAACTGCAAAATAGAAATATAATATCTGTGGAATGTGTTAAATACGGAATGTGAATAATTAAAAAGGGTAATTACAGTCAGATACAGTACAGTTCCAATGAAAAGTATGAAAAAAAATTGCAAAGAAAAGGTAGATAAGTTGACAGGTGTAGGTCAAAGAGTAAAAATGGGTTAAATTGCGTGTTTCTGAAACTTTACAACTATGGAAGACAGATTGTTCTAACTTGCAACTGTATACGTGAGGTGAAGAGGAACAAAAAAATGCCAAACAAAATTAGTTGTTGAGAAAGGTCAAGGTCTTAGATGTCCATAGAGGGTTAAATGAAGTGTTTTGTCATATTTGACAGTACAATGTGGGGCATATGTAGTATTTAACATACACCAATATACTGGTAGGCAAGAGCGGCGCACTGAAAACGGATATGTTGATCACTCTCTGTGCTAACCCTGCAAGTGGTATTAGAAAAGAAATAACGGAAAACTCGGTAAATATCTTTTATAATGTTATGATAGTTCCTGACGTTTGACAGCTGCAAGAGCAAATGCAATGCACAATTTATTTCTACAGAAGTAAAACCACTGGCATTCCGTGTGTGTTTCAATATGTTTACAAACGATATTTCGGTATACAGTGTTAGGGTATGCATCATTTTTATACGACCGCAAAAAAGTTGAGGTCGTATAATGTCGTTGTCGTCGTCCGGCGTCGTTGTCGTCTGTAGACGTCAATAACTTAAGTTCCAGTTGACCAATCCTTATGAAATTTTAACAGTGTTCAGTGGCACAAAAGGAAGGCAGGGGTGGATTTTGGTTATTTTTGCCCTCCCATTTTGAAAAAAAGGGTCAAAAAGGGAAAATTTGGTTGTTTTCACATATTTGGTTGTAGAATATTTATTTTTATTGGATTTTGATGGGGTTTCTTTCAGTGTGTTCCTAATAAAATTTCCTATCAGAAGTATGTCAACGGATTTTAGGTGGCATGTACCCTTCACGAGATAAATGGGGCCCAAACTGGGGATTTTCAAAAATTTCAATTTTTTAAATTTTTAGTCGGATTTTGATGCAGTTTTTTGCAGTGGATTCCTCTTGACAATAAATACAGAGCTGCTCCATCAGATTTTTGACAACTTGTTTCTTTTCGGAGCCCGCCGTGCGCGGTCCCGGCTGAAGAATAGGCCCGCAGCATCCTCTGAGCTTGGAGTATGAGCCATCCTAGCAGAGGACCCCGAGGGAACCCCGGGATATAGAAATAGGACCCAGTATCTCCGGCTTGCGGGGTGTGACCCCTCCTAAACGGAGGCTGACCCCGAGGGTCCCGGGATATAGAAATAGGACCCATTCCGTGGTTGAGCGGGATTAATAAATACACAACCCATCTTTCGGATGGGATGTAAACTCAGGAAGAAATGCCACGCTTCCTGCACGTTAAAGAACCCTTGTAGTAAGCTCTTTTTGGGGTGGTCCGTAGGTGATCGGCTACAAGGCTAAATTCCCTGCCCTTGACGATTTCACCCTACTTTTCCAGTGGCAGTCAGAATTTCCCGTCCCATGGCCATTTCCATACCCCAAAGTGATTATTTATCAACAAACTTGTTCTCGTCTTGATATAGCTGAAATATTGCTGAGTAGACGTTAAACAATATTAAATCAATCAATCTTTTCGGAGCTATGAGGGACCAAATGGGGACAAAATTGCAAATTTGCAGATTACCTACAATTTTTATTTTTCATCGGATTTTGATGGGATTTTTTTTTTTGATTCCTCTTGATATAAGCTTTCAGTAGTATGGCAACAGATTTGGCAAAGCTTTTACCGTTTCTGAGCTACAAGGGGTTATAGGGGCCAAAATTGCAATTTTTGAAGTAAGTGAAATCTTTGTTTTTCATGAGATTTGATTTGATTTTTTTTTGTTTTGAAGTCCTCTTATTGTAAGCTTCTGATAGTATATGTCAAAAGATTTTGCATAGCTCTGACCATTTCTTAGCTGGAAGGGATCAAAGGGGCTGAAATTGTAATTTTTAAAATATGTAATAGCAGTATTTCTATCGTTATAATATCAACAGATACTTCTCACCATGGAAACAGGTTTAGAATACTATCTACAGAGCACTATATTAATTAAGGGCTATATTAATAAAAAAAAAATCTTATTTTCTATGCTATGATTCCGTTAACCTGTCAATGACAATGGTAAAGTGTACATGGCAACGTTATTTGTTGTAAATGCATATGTTTACAGCGTCTCATTTCGAACGTTGTAAGTAGAAGTTTGTTGAAGATGAAGGCCCTAGGGCAGGCAAAGATTATGATCAATTTCATTTCTCTTCAGCTTTGCCGGCGTTGTCTTGATTTAGGGGGACACAGCAAATGTATCCTTGAAAGTATGTGGCTGTCCAAAAAATTAAATTATGGTTTTTTGCCCACATTGAAAATGTTTCCATACAGATAGTTGTCGGTAAACAAGTTTAAAATTTGTTTAGAAAAATCAGTGTAAAAGCCCAGAAGAATATGATACGAAAGGTCTGAAAACTTGTGCAGAAAATAAACTTCATCTTAACCACGTGAAAGTTTCATACAATTTTATATCACTACAAAATAGGACGTTCGTGCAAGTGAATTGGGTGCAGATAACTCCGGCTGCAACCAATCAAATAAGAACAATTATGTGTAAAAATGCAGCTTTGAACTTCAAGGGTGTAAAGAAGAGCAATGGATTGTAAGCCTTCCCTAGGCAAGATGAAGATGCATGTGAGTAAGCAGAAAGGAACCACCCAAATGATTTCTTTTGCATTTGGTATACATTAAATTAAACATTGCAGATACTTACCGGTTACCTTAATCTTTTAAGCACTGTAACGTCTACTTCGCCTTAAAATATATGTACAGACATAACAACAAATCTACACGTACTGTCTGCAAATGTGTCTGGACATGCAACAGTTATGTGTTTGAAGGGTGAAGTAATTGAATTGTGCTTCCAGAGTTTTGTAACACCTACCTTTTTACTACAGAGTCAGTGTTGGAAAAGTATGGTTGTCTCTAAGAATGCGGTACAGGTGAAATGTGGAAAGATAGTTACTGAGCTTTGTAAAGCTGAAATGTCTTTAGAAGTGTTACAATGCAATTCCCAGAGTAGGGTTAGGCTGTTTTAGGCATAAATATTTTAGATAAAGATGGCGGGAAATAGGGTTTGAAAAATCTGTAAGGGTTAGGTTTTACAGGAGTTTCAAACATCAACATTTACAATTATTAAGTGATGAGGACCATTGTAACCAATTGTGGACTGTTATCAGAGAAAGTTTTGTATGGGCCTGAATAATTCAATTAGTAGTAATTCTGTTCCGGATGCCATTTCATTTTTAATAAAAGTACATAAATACCAAAAACAAATACATAAAAAAGAACGAAAAATTCAATAATACCATCGAAAGGACAATTTCGTTGCTGGATATGACCATTCCCTGTATTCAATTATATCGTCCGTATATGTGTCTAGACTTCGTCTCATGTGCATTTACTCCATATTCTGTCATTGTTTCTTATATACTAATGGTAATTTCATCCAGTTTCTTATTACGTTTGGTATTTCAATTTGTTATGCTGGTATCGTTGTGTTTCCTATGAATCATGAAGTGACTAAATATGTTTCCCTATCATATCACACACAGACAGAAATATTTTGTAAGGACATACTGCAACGTATCAACCCTTAGTATTTAACCAGTACTAAGTTTACAATGTTTTGCACACTGTCTGTCAAAAACTATGAACACTTTAAATAGAAATCAGTTATGTATACTGTAAATTGTTTCGAAAAGACGGGATGACCCTAACCCTAAACCCACTGCCGTTTGGTCAAAGTTAACGCACAAAACTTGTATGGCAGTGTTGAAAACATCTGTGTACGTATGACGTAATTTAATTAGCACTAACCTGCTACATCTTCTGTTCTGGTGACTTCCTGTCAGATTGCCCGATGTCGTGTTGTGCAGGCAATTGTCAACCTACAAAAAGTAAAATATGAAAAGAAAAAATCGACAACTTTCTCCGGTGGGACTTTCTTGCTCTTTAGTATCTGAAACGAGTATGCAATGCTGCTTCAAAACATGAAGCATTTTCAAGACTGAAAACCTACAGCTATTTTCGTTTTGGGATTGTTGCCTAAATCCAGCTGAAGCAGATATTTCTTGTTGTTTAAATATTGTTTGTATTCTTAAGTGGATTGTGTACATATCCCGTGATGTACGAATCTTACTACAACCTCAACATATATAGCTGGTAACATAATTTTGTAAATTCAGCTGTCTATGTACACTCCGTATTACAATAATTGTCGTATAACAATAATTGTAAAGTGTAGTTCGACGATGAGGAGTTGTCTGTTGTGAGAACAGATATTGTATCATGATTTTTGCAATAGGGGTTGCAGTAATATTATGACGATTTGTTGAAGGTCCCCCACTTGCTTGCAACTGTAGCACTGGTAACATTGTGTTGGTAACAAGTTGTCTTTCTTATTTTCACGTGTACGAAGAAATCATTAAAACATTTGGGAAAAAAAGTTGCAAGAATTGCATATCTGGATTCCTCTTGGGAAAAATCACATTTTCATCAACTCCTCTGAAACTGAAGCAAATTCAACAAATCTTTATAGGATTGATTCACTAAAGGTCCTTTACAAAGACTGCTCATTTTATTCCTATTTGACAAAAAAAAACATGGCCGCCATCACAGAACTTAAGTTAACATCTGCCCTATGAGAAATTCACATTTTCATCTTCCCCTCTGAAACCACTGAAGCAAAATCAACCAAACTTTACAGGAATGGTGTATGGAATGTCTTTCACAAAGATTGCTTATTTTGTCATGATCCAATAAAAAACATGGCCGCCAGCACTGATCTTAGTTTTAACATTGGACCCTACGGGAAAAATATTATTTTCAACATCTGCTCTGAAACTATTGAAGCAATTTCAAGCAAACTTTTCAGAAATCATGTATGGAAGGTCCTTTTCAATTATTTCTCATTTTGTTGGAATGCGACAATGAAAAAAGCTCCAAGCATTGAAGTAAGTTTAGAATGGTACCCATATACATTGTATTAAAACATTTTTTTCATTACATGTGCTTAAATTATTGAAGCAAATTCAGATAAACTTAGATTGCTTATTTTGTTTTGATCTGATATAAAATTTTAACATAGGATCCTATGGGATAAACATCACTTTTATCACCTGCTGTAAGCATTTTGTCAGGCTCAGTATCTGAGCCTCTAGTTTTATTTCTATTATATTTTTTTAACAGAATATTAGATTCCGTTGTGAAATTTGTACATGTTATGAAGACACAAATAGAACTTAAGTGGAAAACCACATTGTACGATTACATTCTTGATTTTTGTTCAAGTGCGTTAATTCCCATATTGTTATAAAGAATGATCAAGAAATTTCGAACAATTTCCCTGTAAGTGGAAGTTTACATTCTTTATCCCCGTTTCATAAATTATCTGGAAGGGAAGGAAAAGGTGCTATTGACGATAGGATGTTATTTGAAAAAATTCAGCAAAGTGCTATATCAACAATTAAATTAGATGAAACTAAACTTGAACTTGATGAAATTTCCCTACTTAATTCTGATGACACAGTTTCGTGTAACGTTAAGAGAAAAGAAGCGTAAAAAATGAGAAGAAATTTTAAAACCCGTTATAATCGTGAAATTAAACGTTGGTGGATATGAATACACGGCATTAGATAAAACCTTGCCACCTATTCCAGGAAGTGTGTTTGATGGTCAAAATTTCCATTAACCTCGGATGACAATGTGTTCATTGATATGGATGGTACATACTTTGATTATTTATTAAATTATTATCACGATACTTTGGCAGGAAAGATGTGTTACCCAATGATCTTTATACTATGTACCAGTTGGAAAATGAAGCAAAATTTTATCGTTTAGACTCACTTTTCTGTGAAATTCACAGTACAATTTTCAATACCGGTAATGACAGTCAACATTTTTTTTAAATGCGTATATACGTACTTTGAGATAAAGCCGACATTAAGGTGGGGGTAATGTCATGAACATGGAAAAAATTTTATTTAAGTTTTCATTAATGTTGTTGTCTAGGATTTTTATTTTCTTTCATATCAATTTTTTCTTTGTATTAGATGTCGATTAGTAAATGTACTTGAATAGAAACTAGTTTCATTAGATAATTCATTTGATATCTTTTTATTAGAATATTGAAGGGGCTTGGTCGTACTTTGTAGAATACTAGTATTTCGTCAGACAGCTGTGATTTTACAGCTGCATTGTACCTCTGTACAGAGCCATTATTGCTACTTGCAATTTACAATAATACTTGTTGCTTTATTAATTACATTAAGATAATAACGATAAAAAAAACAAGATAACAAATTAAAAGACGATACAAAATTAGTTTATAGAATTTGTCGATTGTTCTATGGAACAAATTTTAATTCATTTTTTTTTCTTTTTTGTTTTATTGCAAAATATTGTCATGATTTGTTAAGGTAATTTTGGACATTTAACATTTAGTTCAAAATAGGAACCCGCCGTGTGCGGTCTCGGCTTATGAACAGGCCCGGCGCATCCTCTGAGCTTGGAGTATGAGTCTTCCTAACAGAGGCGACACGTTTGCCGTGTGTTGACGACCCGTGTCGGTGGAGGACGGGATCCTCGTAGTTGAAACACACTACTTTGGCCCTTACTTCATCTAGTCGGGCGGTCGAATGGACCCGGTTCGATCAATCGGCTGGTCACGCCAAGCCCTTTAGATACAATATTTGTCAATTGTTGTACTAAAGACTAACCTTTTAAAGTTTTACTTATACAAAATATCTAACGTGTAGATGTTATTCCGGAGAGTTGTATTGCTGGGTAACCCCTGGCACGATGCTTGTCTCCCTGAAGGGATACTCTGTACGAGTATACTGTCCTTGTATCTCTGATGCTTTCGATTTACATTTCTGGACTGGAAATGGGTTTGGCCAACCTGCCATATGGCACTGGGGTTGACCTGAATTGATTTCCAGTCTTTAAGTGTTGGAGATCCACCGTATATAAGCATCGCCCTTGTTGGCACTCCGCGGCGGGTGGGGAGCAAGGCAGTGAATTATTCTATAACGCCATGGAGACACGAGCACACAATTGGGGGTTGGGGAATAGTAAAAGATCTAGACACAAGTGATGAAGACGAACGTTCATCAAAAATTAGAAATTCTGACTGGTTTAGATTTATAGTTCTTCAAAGTACGTTAGACTCAAAACCTTTAACCGAAATATCACCGTTTGTTCTTGACAAAACCATCAAAGGCTGTGCCGGAGATGTCAAAAATGTAACAAAATTAAGAAAGGGATCAATTTTAATCGAATGTGACAGGCAGCAACAATCTAAAAATCTACTGAAACTTACCAAGGTTGGCGAAATTCCCATAGTATCTGCACCGAATTCCGGTTTAAATTACAGTCATGGAATCATTCAAGACAGGGATGGTGACCTTTCTGATTTACCTGTAAATGAAATTTGCAAAGAACTTGAGCCGCAAGGTATCATAGATGTAAAAAGATTTACCAAAAAGGTTGATAATAAAACTATCAATTTAAAAACATACCTGTTAAAATTTTCCAAACCTTCTGCTCCAAAATCAATCCACATTGGTCCTTTTTTAATCAAGGTTGGTACGTTTATTGCATCACCAGTGCGTTGCTTCAAATGCCAAAAGTTTGGTCATGGAAGCAATTCCTGTAGAGGAAAGCAACGCTGTTGTAAATGTGGACAAGAAGGCCATGATGTTCAAAACTGTGATAGCACTGCAAAGTGCTTTAATTGCAGTGGCGAACACATGGCATCCTCCAAAAACTGTCCTATTTATATACACCAAAAGGAAATTCAGCGTATCAAAGCGGAAAAACATTGAAGTTACCAGGAGGCAAGAAGGATTTTTTCTGTCTCTAATGGTTCTATGACTGATAAACCGTCATATGCAGCTATAGTTAAACAATGTTCTACAGTTTCAACACAAACACTATTTACTTGGCCAAGAACTTCTAACATACCTTATCCACTTGCTCATTCAAACCCTTATGTATATAACTATAACCGAACCTTTATTGTATATACCTGCAACCCTAACCCCAATGTATATATTGATTGATTGAATATTGTTTAACGTCTACTCAGCAATATTTCAGCTATATCAAGACGAGAACAAGTTTGTTAATAAATAATCACTTTGGGGTATGGAAAGGGCCATGGGACGGGAAATTCTGACTGCCACTGGAAAAGTAGGGTGAAATCGTCAAGGGCGGGGAATTTAGCCTTGTAGCCGATCAGCTACGGACCACCACAAAAAGAGCTTGCTACAAGGGTTCTTTTATTAATCCCGCACAACCACGGAATGGGTCCTATTTCTATATCCCGGGACCCTCGGGGTCAGCCTCCGTTTAGGAGGGGTCACACCCCGCAAGCCGGAGATACTAGGTCCTATTTCTATATCCCGGGGTTCCCTCGGGGTCCTCTGTTAGGAAGACTCATACTCCAAGCTCAGAGGATGCTGCGGGCCTATTCATAAGCCGGGACCGCGCACGGCGGCCAATGTATATAACTGTTACCCTACCTCTAATGTAAATTACTGCAAACCTAACCCTAATGGCTATAACTGTAACCCTAAACCTAATTTATATAACTGTTACCCATCTCTAATGTTTATAACTGTCACCCCAACCCTAATGAATAATAATGTAATCCTAACCCTACTGTATAAAACTGTAACCCCAATACAGATAGCTGTAACCCTAAACCTAATGTACATCACTGTAACAGTAATCCTAATATACATAACTGTAACCCTAAACCTCATGTATATCAGTGTTATCCTAACCCTAATGTATTAAACTGTAACCAAACCTCTAATGTATATACCTGTAACCTTTAACCCTCATTTATGTCACTGTAACCCTAAACCTAATGTACATTACTGTAACCCTAACCCTTATGTATATAACTGTAACCAAATTTCTAATGTATATACCTGTAATCCTAACCCTCATGTATGTCTCTCTAACCCTAACCCTTATGTATGTAACTGTAAGCAACCCTTTAATGTTTATACCTGTAACCCTAACCCTAATGACAATACTGTAACCCTAACCTAAATGAATATAACTGTAACCCTAACAATAATCTGTATAACTGTAACTCTACCTCTAATGTATATATCTGTTACCCTTTCCCTAATGTATATCACTGTAAACCTAACCCAAATGTATATAACATTAACCCAACCTCTAATGTAAATATCTGTTACCCTTTCTCTAATGTATATAACTGTAACCCTAACCCCAATGTATATAACTGTAACCCTAACCCTATTATTTAATACTGTAACCCTAACCCTAATGTATAAAACTCTAACCCTAACCCTAATGTATATAAATGTAACCCTAACACTATTGTTTAATACTGTAACCCTAACCCTAATGTATAAAACTCTAACCCTAACCCTAATGCACATAACTGTTACCCAACCCTAATGTATATAACTGTAACCAAACCTCTCATGTAAATACGTGTAACCCTAACCCTCATGTATGTCACAGTAACACTAATCCTAATGTATAAAACTGTAACTGTAACCCTTATGTACATTACTGTAACCTTAACCCAAATGTACACAACTATAACCCTACCACTAATCTATATAACTGTAACCCTACCACTAATCTATATAACTGTAACCCTACCTCTAATGTATAAATTACTGTAACCCTAAACCTAATGAGTATAACTGTAACCCTAACCGTAATGTATATCACTGTAACCCTAACCCCAATGTATATAACTGTAACCATATCCTTTATTTTTAATACTGTGACCCTAATGACTAAAACTGTAACCCTAATCCTAATTTACGTTAACTGTAACCCTAAGGCTAATGTATATCATTATAAGCCTAACCCTAATGTATATAACTGTAACCAAATCCCTAATGTATATACCTGTAACCCTAACCCTCATATATGTCACTGTAACCCTAACCCTAATGTATAAAACAGTAACCCTAACCCTTATGGATATAACTGTAACCGAACCTTTAATGTATATACCTCTAACCCTAAAACTAATGTATATAACTGTAACCCTATCTCTAATGTATATAACTCGAACCCTAACCCTAATGTATAAAACTGTAATCCTAACCCTCATGCAGATAACTGTAACCCTAAACGTAATGTATATCACTGTAACCCTAACCCTAATATACATAACAAACAGCACTACAAACAACACCACATACAACACCACAGACAGCAACACAAACAACACCACAAACAACACCACATACAACAACAGAAACAGCACCACAAATAACACCACATACAACACCACAGACAGCAACACAAATAGCACCACAGACAACAACACAAACAACATCACTAACAACACCACAAACAACAACACAAACAGCACCACAGACAGCACCACAAACAACACCACATACAACAACACAAACACCACCACAAACAACACCACATACAACACCACAGACAGCAACACAAACAGCACCACAGACAACAACATAAACAACATAACTAACAACAACTCAAACAGCACCACAAACAACACCACAGACAGCAACATAAACAGCACCACAGACAACACCACAAGCAATAACACAAACAGCACGCCTTACAAACACACAAGCAAAACCATAGACTACCACACGCAACAACACAAGGACCACAGGAATCCACAGAGCCATCATCACCAGCTCAGTTAGAAGTCAACGAATGCAATGAAACCATTGGTATTATTTTTTCATATATTTATTATACCGTACATCAGGTTATTTTCTCGTCGTGTTTTGTTCGGGATTTTGCTAATAAAAATGGAAGTGAAATTTTCGCTGCGTTTATAATTCGCGAAATGTTGTCATATACAATGCTATATTATTGAAAAGTGAAATTTTCGCGCGTCAGATAAACGACCGTGAACATAGCGAAAATAAGACATACGCGAAAAAACCCTGATATACGGTACAATTATAGCATTTTTATGAAGTCCATACGAAGATTATTGACCAAGGACGAAGTTTGAGGTCGATATATGTCTCTTGGTAGATTTATAACTTTATATTTACTTCATAAGTAAGCTATAACTGTTAAACTGATACAGTTCATTCAGTATGGGTCTCAAATCAAAACTTTGTTTTTGTGTACTACAGGCAAATTCTTAATTATTCTTGGTCCTCATATTCATCAGACAGGAAAAATATAGTATAACCTTGGCTTCAGTTTCTCAGTAGAAGAGCTGTCAGTTTTGGCTACATTGCAGACAAGACATATTTGTGTGTCTGAATCTTCATGTAAGGCATATGCATAATGACTGACTTGCTCAGTCGTTTATCAACGTGCTCGACATTTTAGACAAAATGATTTAAATTCGGAAAATCTTGTATCAATACAAATTAAGGGAATCATTTGCATTATACATGTGTGTATATAACAAATACAATTATATATAAGGCAAACAATTATCATCCAAGATCATATCTAAATCTTCTGAAGTATCTTAAAATGAATTCTGAATCTTACCATATGTGACAAAAAGTTGACACCCAAACAATAGTCAAGAAGTTCAGATTATCATACATACATACACACTGTGTATGGCTTAAGCAACAAATTAAACATTATACAACAAGTTTGTTAATAATCTCATTTTGTGCATATTAAAGAAAATTCTTGTTATTTTTTATTGCAGAAATTTTTTCTTTCTCTCATTTTAGTTTTTGAACAAGTCATGCATTGCCTGAAGTTCAACAGTGGGGGGGCAGTTGGCTCAAAGGTGCAACATTAAATCTACTGAAATAAAGAGTAGGACAGATGAGCCGGAATCCATGAGTGTAAATGCATTCAGGACATATCTGAAAATGAAAAAGGGAAGCGAATCAACAAATAAGATAAAGAACACTCTAATGGAGCATGGTATCACACCATCACAGGTGACAGCTTTGGTGTCGTCATTTTCTCCGCTTTTGGAAGGTATATACAAACTTTAATCTAAAACCTGTGTTCAGTTATCATATTTTAACATTACTTATTTTCATTTTTCACTGACTTTGTTAAATTCTTGTCAATGTTTTATGACAACATCGATTTCTCAATAACTGTATAAAACAACCATATTATGCCCACATATTCATAAGAAAAGAACTTTATTGGGTTGAAACAGATGCATGAGATGTACATGTGAAGCGTCATCAATTATGATCAACCAATCAGATTATTTGTTATTGTTTGGTCACGTAAGTTAAGTGGTTGAAAACAAATGGATTTTACCTTACATCACTTGCTAATATACTCTGCCAAACCGGTGTTCCAAAAGTCCATCAACTACTCGATTTCTCTTCTACTGACGTGATCGTGGAAATACAAACCCTCCTATAGGGGCACTCTTAGGTACTTAAAAGCATATTTACTAAAACTTTCCTTGTTAGGTTATAACGGTTAATGATAACGTCTCCTTTGTTCTTTGTACCGAAACGTGTCCAGGTAATTTTTTTTCACGCTCATTATATACACGCATGTCTCCAGGGTGGCCCTCTTTTCACTGTGCAGTACATCGACAGCAATGGAGCGCCATAGAACTGTTCTGGAACAGTTCTGTCTGTTCTGGGGACACAGATGGTGCAAGCCAAATTAAAGATGGCGTCCTATTAAAGTGTGAAAAAATCATTATCTTTCGGTGTTGCTATTTCATGTGGAAATCGTGAACGATTGATAGATGTATGTCTTTAATTTACGTTTATTTTTCTGGTGATTTACGGTAGATTCGATCAAGAAAACAATATGTCGGATATATTTACCTCATGGAAAAGGGGTGCATTTCCTATACAGAGGTAAATGAACACTCGTGCCGATGAAATGGGTCTGTTTTTCGCCGCAGATTTGGGTAGATCTTTAGGAATATTGTAAGTCCTTGGTGAAATCTTGTATGTCAGTGGGTGTAAATGAAACAAGAAAAAGAATGGCCAAAACTCCTACCTTTTGCAAAATTTAATCAACAATATCTTTGAAATTTACCATATGAATGGGTTCAGATTTTGCTCAGGGAGAATATAAATATGGGGAGGCGTTTTCTAAATGCCAGCGACAGGTCCGTACCGCCGGAGTACCCCTCGCGATTTTCCTTGGCTCTGTAAATCTTTATATGATAATGTAGATTTCTACTTACAAGGAGTAAATACAAGTTGTAATTGCGGTTTATTCAATGGTGTGTAATTTCCTAGGGTATTTTGCTTGTGGATTGCATGTTAAAGGTTAGGCAGGCACCATTTAGGAAATTACAAGTATCGATCATAAACATGTCTTATGTACAGTAATTTTTCATCTATTTTAGCAACTGTACCAGAAATTGTTAGATTGATTAGAGTTTAACGTCCACTGAGCAATATTTCAGTTACACCAGCACTAAATTGAATTAATAGATTGCCACTTGAAAATGGGTAGGCGCAGGAAATTTCATCTTGCAAGGTTTTTTAATTTGACGGGCGTAGGTCAGTCTCTCAGGTACCAAGTCCGGCTGTTCCGAGTTCCTATAGTTGTTTACGTTTGTCTTTTGTCTTATTTATGTTTTTCCTGTGTATTTCCCTAGCAGATTGTGGCATGTAATTATAATTTTCAGCCATTGTAGGTGTTTCCTGTTGTCCCTTTTATTTCATTTTATCTCCATATTATGTCCTAACTACCCGGCTTAGGCAAATACAATTGAAAGGATTGTATTGACAATTTAGTCACCTTAAGTTTGAATTAATTAACAGAATTCTTAATTTTAAATTCAATTTGGCAAACATTTCACTATCCACAACCTAAGGACGCACTCGACTGCTGGAGCCCCTGAAAACCGAATATTAAGAGACTTAAAAGAATAAACTGAACAGTTTTCCAGTGAGCAATATTTCTGCTTATCAAGACATAAAAAAACCTTGACCAGGATATCGGCGAGCCATGTTTGTGATGTCTTTTTGCTTAAATCTAATTCTGGGCGTCATTTTGGAGTAACCTGTATACAAGTTCTAAAATTACACAACATAAAACAACAAAAGATAATTTCGGACGATTTTGGTCTCGGTGCTATTCATCGCATTTACAAAAATTTTATATGATTTTCCTAACCCAATTATTCGTTCAATATGCACACGCTTGCTTGATATTTTGCGGTCTTTTAACAGTACTTTTCCACTTATTCTGTTTCTTTTCTTAAAAATGTAGGGATATTAACAGTAACATCAATACTTGCAAATAAATCTTGTACATTAAATCCTTTGTCTGCCATTACACTGTCTCCTGGATCACAAATCCTTGTCATATTTGACCGTTCTACAATGTCTGCCACCGGTAAACCCACCATACGCTGGTGATATATAGCTTACTACACCACCTGGAGGAGGTCCTTCAAAAACTTTAACAATGTTTCGATTCTTGTAGGATGAAAAAGTAGCTTTTTTAGCTCTAGGAGATTTTGGTTTTTTTCACGGGTCACTCGGTTCCATCAACAATAACCCTTGTGGTTGGAAATTTGGCTTTAAAATCAGACGGAGAAAAATGTCGAACCAAGTCTCTATCTGGCCAAATATTAACTTCTCGCCATTGTTTGTACATCAAAACTATCCATGTGTATACAATATTTTTTGCAGTTGCCTCCGAAATACTGAAAAATCTGGAAAGTTCAAAGTTTGTCGTATATCTTCGAAGTTTCATTAATCTCATGAAAAACTGGTTCTCCACTGACACACTGTCCACTTGAAAATACAAATATCGTAAACAATAAATTATGCGGCTGGTCCTAATGTCCGCAAAACAAAAAAAAATTTAGTGTAGGACTCAAAGCCAGTATCAAAATGATTAGCATCATTTATAAAGTTATCTACAGAACACATTGGTGTTGAAGCTGTTTATGTTGCTGCATTGGAACATCCCCAACTTGTTCATTTATTGGCTCAGTGGTATACAGTATCTCCTCAGCTACTGTCACTTGTTCATTGAAAAAATATTCTAAGTTACGGTGAGAGCTTTCTTTCCCATGAAAACTTTTCTCATCCCTCGAAATTGCATGACGTTTCCTGTTGACAGATGCCAATGACTCCTCTATACTCCAGTGGAATAAACTAGGGACTGCTGTTGGCAACAAGCGGTGCGTCGTTGGTATTTGTCCTTAAAAATAAAATGGTTAAAATCTACATGTGTGGACATAACAAAATGTCAGTATAGTACAGATAAAGACTTACAGTCACAAATCACTGTATAAGATTTATCACTCTAATCCTTTCAACTAATAAGTTTTTTTTTACTGATCTTATTACTTTCTCCAAGACAAAAGAAGAAAACAAATTAAAAGATCAAAGCAAGTAACAGACATCTGTTTACAATATATTGGGGATATGCATATCAAAGTGAATTACAACTGCAATGTTCTGACGGTACTGTACTTATAGTCATTTAACTACTATGTAAGTGTTTGAATAATTTTGTTATTATATTAATTTTTCTTCAAACTACAGACAAATTCATTATTTGTTCTATAATACTGCACATATCGAAAGAGGACTGTGGTTGCACTTGGCATGAACATAAAATTTCTTGCTGCTTTGAAGTCTGTGTCCCAATGAGAGGAAAATTAAACTGTGAGCATCTTGTTTAATCTAAATATATTTATCTGCAACCTGAAACCCTTTTAGTTGTGAAATTTGGATAGAGGCAATGATTGATGTAGTATCTGATTGATCTAATAATGATATATTATTGATCATGTCGTTGGTGCGCAATATTCTTATATATTGATTTTATCTACGCGGAATGGCCATCTGCAGAAACTAAATATATAGTAATGTTCAGAAATAGATATGTGCAAAATAGCAATCACTAGGCTGAATAACCTGTTGTTATCAGCTATCAGACGTGAATCAGCTAGATTCACGTCTTCCCGGGTTTGACTACCGACTTTGACATTTTCCCGGATTGAATCACTCACAGTGTGATGGATGCTGTTAACAGAGCAGGACATGATTACCCTTCCGGAGCACCTGATGTCACTCTTAGTTTTACTGAGTGCCTTTGTTTTGAATGTTGTAATTTCTGTTTCTGCGCTTTGTATCAGTCTAACGTCATTGTTTTTTATGTCTAACGTCATTTTTTTCTGTGTTCTCGTTTTGGTGGTATTTTTGGACTTCGATTTTTGTAATTTTCACTCCTTTGTTCCTTCGGTATTCTACTGCCGTTGTTTTGTAAAGGCACATACCATCTGATTTGCAGGGGGCCTGGGATTTATAAAAAAAATACAAATTCTGGGCCAAATTTTTGCCCCTAAAAAAATCTCTGAGCAGCACAAGGATTGAATGAAAAATCTGGCTCTCACCCTGCCTATTAGAAAAAAAAACCTGGCTCAACAAAATTTCCTAGTATCTTGTATATGGTAAAATAATAAACAGGTCCGGTTGAAGTCCTAGCATTGAAACCACAAAGAAAAGGATTGAACAGAAATTAGAATTTGACAGTAGTATTACTGACAGGATAAATTTTTTCTCAAAAATGTAACTGTATTTTATATGTAGGAACAAAGAAGTTGACACTTTGTTTAATTTTCTAAAGATACATAAATAGTATCATAATAATAAATTTGTATTGTTATTTTGTTTTTATGAAAATGGGTAGTATTCCAAATGCTCTGTTGTTGAATCATGAAGTGAATTTCTTATTTTAGGGATAGACCAATTAGAAAAAAAAACATTAAATATTCAGAGCAATGATTATCATGAAAAGTCTCTAGTTGTAAAGGTCCACAATTGCAAGTGCGACAGTGTTTTAACAGCAGACAAGGCTCCTTGAGTTAGCCGGCAGTTTAGCGGCGATCACTCCGCGACCCATCTTTCTAAATTACGTTTTGTCTTTTCTTTATTCTTTCCTTTTCAGGATTGTGGTCTTAGAGTTAGTGGTCTACCTGTATTGGGTTTCATTTGTATGTTTATTATACTATAGGGATACGGGATAGAGAAAGGGGAGGTTTGGGTACCCATAAACCGGTTTAACCCTCCCGCTTGCTGTTGCCAGTGCCGGTACCAAGTCCGGCTATCCCGAGTTCCTATCGTTATATATGTTTGTCTTTTGTCATTTTATTGTTTTTCTTGTGCAGTTCCCTGGTTGATTGTTACATGTGATTGTAGTGTTCGGTCATTGAAAGTGTTTCCTGTTATCTTTCCTTCAATAATTAAATTGTTCTTGTGCAGGTATAACAGCAAAAGTGCTTACTGGACGTAAAACTCTCTACCTAATCAGTCGATGTGGAAAAAACGCTACGTTCTACGCAATATTAAGACCCCTTCTATATTTCTTGTTTAGACCAGACTCACTTTGTTTTGTTAAGAAATCTTTATTTCCTGTCCCTACCCAATTTCTCCCATGTACCAGTAGCAATTGAAACTCTCAAACATTGCTCACTGGACGTAAAATTCTTAAATAATCAAATGCACTTGAAATAATGTTATACCAAAATCTGCGTTGACAGATTTGTGCTTTGTCTGAATAATAAATGTACGCAGCATCTGGATGCCTTTTTATATACACATTGCATACTACTCTTTCAAGGCAAAAGGACACTTTTATTCCTCTTGTACTACTCTTTTGTTATAAATGGGTAATCAGTTCTGGTAGAGGGATAAATGTCCTGGATTATTATTTTGGAAACACTATTTAACTATATTAATCAGGAAAAAAGCATGTCAGTTTGAATTAATTTTTGTATACATGAATATTTGCCAAGAGAAAATATTTGCCACTGAGCAGAAATCAGTTGAATATTGGGCAGATTAGAATTGGTGCATTTAAATCATTAAAGACGAAACAAAACCTAATGGTTGACTGCTTGTTCTCTATGCAGTTTGATATTCAGCTTTTTTTAGAATGGTGGCATCAATCATCCTTGACATTTCTGTTTTTCTAAAAGAGTTGGGTGTACACTATCAACAAGTTTATTATGAAAGTATAGCATCCTGTAATGTTAACCATGTTTTTTTTTGTTTGATTGATTAATAGGAGAATGAAGATGTGGTGTAAAAAAGGCAGCAGTTTTATTTAAATGAATGATGTGCTGGTTGATTTCAATTGATCAGCTTCTAAATTACTTTGCATAGCTTTATATTCATCCTCATATTTTAGTGTGCATGTTTTATGTTGTTTGAGCCTCAATTTGTTCCATTTCTTAATACATACACAGGGAATAGTGCAGATTACAATTCTCCATCCAATTCTTTCAATAACTTGTTTAGCATTGGTAAGTTTCTGCTTAATTTCGAGTTTTTTGCCATAATATATGACTTCCTCATACCTTTTACCATCCGGATCCTCCTCTATTCTAATTTTTGTCAGATTAGGTATTCCTGCAACTAAGTAGATAGTTTTTGGGCCATTTACATGTTGCAGGATTACCTTTTGAACTATGGTGTCTATCCTGCCTCCACTGCAGTTATAAACAGTTGCAGTCTGAACATATAGATTTGCCCTGGATGAACTAAATACAAATGACTGAATCATAATAGTAAAAATAAATTATTCATAAAATGATTAAGAAAATTTGTCAATATCTTAATATTACTATATACATTGTATGTAATTTGATATCAGTGGCATTATAATAACCACAATTGAATAACCAAGATAATTTGACAATTCAATATCATCTTATGTGAGAACATAACCCATAACATATAAAGCATTAATTACATGTATATTACTTTAATATTGTTTCCAAAATCCTTGTTTATCTTCTTAGATTATATTGTTACAAAAGGTTCTAATTTATTTGATATACATGTATATATTGTGATAATTTCTTTCTTATAAGACATCATAGCTTTAGAGGCCATGTTTATTTTCTAATTTAGCATTTGTTTTAAGCGTTAAATTTGTACTGTTTTCTGCTACCTCTTCAATGCTAGCTTTGCCACAGCTTATTTTTGTAATGTCGGTTTTTGCTTTTTTAATAGGCAAAAGTATTGTTATGGCCATATTGCATAGCCCTAGGCTCACGCCCATGTCCACAACATCCACTTTGGAAAGAAAACAAGGATTCGACAATATCTTGATTCAATCTACAGGGAATGGTGTAAGGCTGAGCAGGATATTTTTCCTTAAATTCATCAGTATTCACATATTTTACAATATCAACGAAAGATTCAATTGTTAAATGAATATCTTGGATTGTTTTTCAGGAAATACTGCATTTTTGAATATCACTTGGCATTATCATTTCGTGTTGTTATTCTGTTTCCCAATAAAACCACTGATTAATATTTATTAGTTGTTTTAGTCTTGGGTCTTTGCCATCCATGAAGGGACATCACTGTTTAAAATATTAAACAAATTGCAACAAACTCCGATATATTCTTGTGTTGATTGTGTTGCCAAATTCTCATTTTGCTGCATTTCGTCAGCAACAGCTTCACTTAAAGTGTGACTTGCCATATTTACTCTCATTTCACTAAAATCATTTGAATAAATTGCATTTTAACAGGCAGTGCACGTTTACTTTCTCTTTTAAAAACAAATATACAATGATCCAAAATTATTTCTTTCTCGTGAAATATTGCTGAAGTTGGCGTAAAACATCAATCAATCAATCAATCTTTCTCACGACATTTTACAGTTCTTTAGTGAAAATCTTTATGACCACTAGAGAAAATGTTATTGCGAAGTTTTTTATTAAATGAGGTGGATCAGAAATGAAATATATATTGGACCATTTGTAAAATTGTTGATGCCAATGTGTGAAATTTTGGGATACTTGGGATGAAGTTTGCCAAATGAGATTATTAGTTTCTATTTTCAAATGCACCATCACAAATAGAAGCAAGAATGTTGAATCCAAACCGGTTGAGTAATGCAACACCCTCCCAGAAAGCTGTACTGACTTGCATGCCTGTAAGATTTTTGACACACATGTAAGCACAAGGGTAGGAGAAGTCTGCATTAAGACTTTTAAAAAGTACTATAAAACGTTACTGACCAAAAGCTCATCATCACCTCCATCTTTGATATTTTCTACATCAGTAAAACCTATAGTTTATTATTTTCAACAGACCAAATTAATCCCTCTTTTATTTCTTTTCGTCAAAAATTAGCACACCAACTTTACTATGAATACGAAGAATCAAAATTTTGATTCATTTTCATAATTCCATCCCGACTGCTGTTTTTCGAATTGTCTGTAATATTGGAGCAGTCTACCAGATGGAAGTTGTTTATAACTACTTTGAGATTTGTTATTTGCCAAACAGTATTTTATAACCAAGGGATGCCAACGCATTTGCTTTGATGGGGTGACTAGAGCCTTGGCCTGAACTTGAAGGAGATAATTCATGAAAATATCACTTTCTTGTCCAGTATGTTCCTTTCTCAAAAGTTCTGCAGCTTCTGAATCCGCCTCCTGTGTGTTTATGATTACTTCCATTTGACAAACGTGATGATTTTGACTTTCCAATTGTGAATTTTCCCTTTCTCTGCAGCAATTTACCTGCATCCCCAGCATATGGGGTATATATTTCACAATTAATTCGTTACTGTAGAGCGTGCAGTACATACAGTGACTTTGTGGAAAGAGCAAACGCACTGTCACAAAAACGGCTGAGTCAGGGATATGTTAAGCCTTTGTTACCTTCGTCCCTTTAGAAATTCTATGGCCGTCACCACGACATCATAGATAGATATGAAATGTCAGTGTCACAAATAAAAACTGACATTTTCAGCTAGATTCGCGTCTTCCCCGATTTGACATTGCCGGTTTTGACTTTACCCTGGATTGACCCACTGCCAGTGTGACGGGTGCTGTGCACAGAGCAGGACATGCTTACCCTTCCGGGGCACCTGATGTCACTCTTGTTTATTGAGAGTTCAGACTGTTAGTGCTTAGTTTTTTGTGTTGTATATGTAATGTTCGTGTGCTTTGTGGGCATGTGGTGTCTTTGGTCTTCCGTCTTTTGGTGTTCTTGCTTTTGCCTTGTCTCTGGACTTTGATTTGTGCAATCTTGTACTTTGTTCCTTCGGTATTCTACTGCCGTTGTTCCATACTTTCGATTTCTGTTATCATTGTTGTAGGAATGATTTTTATCTTGACGGTCAATGTTTTTATGTCAGTCTTGTTTAGGAGTTCACACTGTCTGTAAGTGAAGTGTTGTTTTCTTTTACGTTTAGATGTTTGTTATCTTTTCTGTAAGCTTGGAATTGTTTGGTTGAAGGAGGATGGGCGATGTCCGTCATTGTGGGAATTCCCTGTCATCCATTTGATTATATTTCATG
>MJUU01014654.1:6510-28660 GCA_002080025.1 Modiolus philippinarum | reverse complement strand
GACGGCGATGTTCCGTTAGCCCCTTCTTACGGGGTCTACATTTCACAACTTGTTCGATATGCACGAGTATGTAGTGATGTTTCTGACTTCAACGACCGAAATCTTTGTCTCACTGAAAAACTTCTGCATCAAGGGTTTAGATATCATAAATTGATACAAACATTCTCTAGATTTTATTATAGATACATTGACTTATTAAGAAACTTTGGTTCTATATGCAGGGCTCTTATACATCAGGGCATTTCACATCCAAACTTCTATGGCAATATCATTTACAAAGCGCATAAATTCAAAAATTGTCCTTCCAAACTTATTAATCCGTTGAACAAACTTGTTCATAAAGGATATAAATACAGCATTGTTGTTAAATCTTTACTTCTGGTTTTTGTTGGCAAAAACATTGATCATCTCCTAAATGCTTTACACCATAACTAAATTTAAACAATTTTTCATATTTGGCATTGCACAATATCATGTTCTTCTTTCATAATTGATGATGTTGTTGGACCAAATCTATTTAGAAGTATTTCAATTGAAATTTCATATGTAAGAAGGCTTGATATCATAGTCAACGGAAATTATGTCCTTAGCTAGCTGTCAGTAACTGCGAGCATTTGTCCGGACAGTACCTGTGTGTATTGTCTTCATGTGTTATGTACTTCATTGTAAGGGTACTCGTCTTGATAAGTTGGACTTTTTTTAGTTTGATTTTTACTGTGAGTCTTTTTGTGTATTTATTTTTAGCTATTCACCACACATAGGGGGAGGGTTTGGATCCAAGAAAACGAGTTTAACCCAACCGCAATTTTTGCGCCTGTCCCAAGTCAGGAATATGTTGTTCATTGGCTTGTCCTTGTCTTCTTATAAAATTTTTGTTCCTTGATATTTGGGTTATTGGATGTAGTTTTTTCCATTGATTTATTCACTGTTTTACCTTTTCGGTGCCATTTAGGGCTTACTATATGATGTGAGGTTCCTCACTGTGTTGAAGACCATATGGTGACCCCTAGATGTTTTGTTTTGGGTCGTTTTAACCTGGATATGGGATGTTGTCTCCTTGACATTTACCCCATTTCCTTTCTTTTTCATATGAATAAAGTGACAATAAACGTTTTTTGTGAGCAATCATTTCGAAACAATATAAATTAATACAGGAAACAGTTTTAAAGTACATCATATTTATTGTTGAAATTAGTTGAAAATAATGAAGGTGGTGTGAACATGTTGGCCGGAACATCCTGTGATATGCTGACTTGACTTACTAGAAAAACCAAATTCACCGTCTCGAACTGTAATTTAGTGATATATTCATACAGAATGATATGGTTTAACAATTAAAGCTCAAAAAAGCTGGCAACACTGCATCTACGCAATGTTATATATAGATATCGTTCTGCTTTGAAATAGCTACTCGATAAATAATTCAGAAAAAAAAACAATTTTGCACGAATACTCTAGTCCCCATTTGCCTTTAAACATAAAGACTGATTAAAAATCACTTGTTTCCTTTTGGAACTTTACATACAGGTTAGGTTTGAAAATTAATATAGAAACTGGCCCCTTCCATCATTTTATTGTCTCGCGAAAGTCGCGAAAGCGAAACATTGCGATCCAAAACTCCGTCATCGGAGTCGGCGTCGTCGGTGGTGTCTGCGTCGTCCTCGTCGTCAACATTTATTTTACTCCTGTGGTTTAAGTTTTCTGAACATCAATGTCTTCATCAAATCTTTATGGAATCATTTGAAATTTGGACAGAAGCAAGAAAAAGGTAAAAAAATTACTTCTAGCTGAATTTTTTTTTAAAAGTTTTTCCGTTTTTTTCCGTTTTTGGGCTTAGTTTTTTGCGCAAGAAATTATTTTAACCCTGTTGTTAAAGTTTTTTAGAAGTCTAATGAAGTTATTAAATCTTATTGGAATTTCACAAAAAGATGTCAAAAGTTAGATGATGAAATTACCTCAAAATTTTTATTATTATTTCTGTACTTTTTCCAAATTTAGACTTAGTTTTTTTTTTTTTCCAAAACAATTAAATGTTAGTTGTTAAGAAAAGGGTTGCCACTCTTTTCTTCATATAAAATTCAAGGATTTTTAAAGGGTTTTTCAAGGATTTTCTCAAGTTTTCAAGGACTAAAAAAAAATGAAAAATTTTGAGATACATTGATGTTAAATCACATATATTCATGTATTCATATGTTATTCAGTAATGTAGCAATTTGAACTCATCATATGTGGTATTGCTTTCCCATACAAAACTGTTGACAGACTTCATATAATCTAAAATAAACCAAAAATATAGCTTAAAATACCTGCCTGAACGAAGTCGGGAATAAGCTGTTCTTCTTTTGTTAAACTAGGATTTGCCTTAGTCTTTTTACGTTATTCGACTCTTATTTGCTGACCAGTACATGTATGTCAATAATTTTAATGCCTCAACCTAGAACCATCAATTCACATGATATAGTTTGGCTCAAGTATAGTATAAGCAAAAAGTAGTTCAGAATGAAAAGTGAATTAGTACACTCAATGTAAGATTATCATACGCGGTAATCTTAAACATAATCTTAACAATGAACCTAACCCTAATCTTAACCCTTATCCTAACCTTAACTCTAACCGTAATCCTAACCTTACCCTAACCCTAACCCTAACCTTAGCTTTAAACACAACCTGACTGAATAATTATATGATCGGTTGAACAGATGAGATATTGACACTAACCCTAATCCTAACTTTAACCCTAACCCTAACCTTAGCATCAACCCTAACCTGACTGGTTGAATGGTTGACCATAACCCTAGTTTTAATTTTGGTAGTGAAGTTGACAGGTCGACGGGTCACCAGTTTGTTATTTCAAGCTTTACGAGTGGTATTTAAGTTGACCGCTTGACGGATCGACAGGTCATCAGGTTGTTTTTTTATGCTTTACGATTGGTATTCAAGTTGACAGGTTGACGGATCAACAGGTCATCAGGTTGTTTTTTTATGCTTTACGATTGGTATTCAAATTGACAGGTCGACAGGTCGACGGGTCATAATGTTTTCTTTTCATGCTTTACGATTGGTAGTGATGTTTTCAACCAGATTCATAGATCAATATATAATTATTATAATGTATCTCATTATATGATCCTATTGACCCGTCGACTTGTCAACCAATCAACCAGTCGACTTGTCAACCTGTCGACCCGTCAACCTGTCGACCTGTCGACCCATTGACCTGTCGACCCATCAACCTGTCGACCAGTCAACCCGGCGTCCTGTCAACCTGTCGACCCGTCAACCTGTCGACCTGTCAACCTGTCGATCCGTCGACCTGTCAACCTTTAATCTTTATTTTACTTTAAGACCGAATTACTCAACTTTATTCCGCTTCATTAACCATGGAACTATTATTAGCTCACCTGACCCAAAGGCTATTGCCATCACTTGGCGTCCGTCGTCCGTCGTCTGTCGTCCGTCCGTTAACTTTTCACATTTTCATCTTCTCCTCTCAAACCACTGAAGCAAATTTAACCAAACTTTAGATGAATGATGTATGGAAGGTGCTTTACAAAGATAGCTCATTTTGGTCCGATCCGATAAAAAACATGGCCGCCAGCGCAGACTTAGGTTTAACATAGGACACTATGGGAAAAATCACATTTTCAGCAACTCCTCTGAAACTGCTGAAGCAAATTCAACCAAACTTTACAGGAATGATGTACTAAAGGTCCTTTACAAAGATAGCTCATTTTATTCCGATTCGACAAAAAACATGGCCGCCAGCACGGAACATAGTTTAACATTGGCCCTATGGGAAATTCACATTTTCATCTTCTCCTCTGAAACCACTGAAGCAAATTCAACCAAACTTTACAGGAATGATGCATGGAAGGTGCTTTACAAATATAGCTCATTTTGGTCCGATCTGATGAAAACATGGCCGCCAGAACAGAACTAAGGTTTAACATAGGACCCTATAGGAAAAATCAAATTTCAGCAACTCCTCTGAAACTGCTTAAGCAAATTCAACCAAATTTTACAGGAATGATGTATGGAAAGTCCTTTACAAAGATTGCTCATTTTGTTCTGATCCGATAAAAAACATGGCCGCCAGCACGGAACTTAGGTTTAACCCTATGGGAACCCTATGGGAAAAATTACATTTTCAGCAACTCCTCTGAAACTGCTGAAGCAAATTCAATCTTACTTTACAGGAATGATGTTCTAATGGTCCTTTAAAAAAATTACTGATTTTATTCTGATTCCACAGAACAAAAACATGGCGCCAGCACGTAACATAGTTTAACAATGGCCCTATAGGTAATTCACATGTTCATCTTCTCCTCTGAGTGAAACCACTGAATCAATTTCAACTAAACTTTACAGGAATGATGCATGTAAGGTCCTTTACAAAGGTTGCTCATTTTGTTTTGATTCGATAATAAACATGGCCACCAGCACGGAACTTAGGTTTAACATAGGACCCTATGGGTAAAATCACATTTTCATCAACTCCTCTGAAACTGCTAAGGCGAATTCAACCAAACTTTACAGGAATGATGTTACTAAAGGTCCTTTACAAAGATTGCTCATTTTATTCCGATTCGACAAAAAACATGGCTGCCAGCACGGAACATAGTTTAAAATTGGCCCTTTGGGACATTAACATTTTCATCTTCTCCTCTGAAACCACTGAAGCAAATTCAATCAAACTTTACAGGAATGATGTATAGAAGGTCCTTTATAAAGGTTGCTCTTTTTGTTCTGATCTGATAAAAATGGTGAATAAAAGGATATGGAGCAAATGCACATGAGACAAAGTCTCTACAAATACATGGTAAAAAACAAGCAAAGGAACAACGCTTTTATTGTAGTTCTTCATCTTGAAGTTCACATGAGGCCTTCAACAATGAGCTTTGTTCATACCTCATAGTAAGTTCAAGACGGCCCCTACCAGCGGTTTAAGCGGGATTCTTTGCTAATTGTCGAGCAACGCTACATCCATGTCTTTCTTGGTCATTGGCGCGGGATTGTCAACAAACATCAATTAAACTGGCAAAGTGCTCTTACAATCACTGTCATCCTTTGCCCGACAAAAGCACTAGTGTCTTAAGCTAGTGGACAACTACAAAAAACATGATAAAAAACATGAATGCCAGCACGGAACTTAGGTTTAACATAGGACCCTATGGGAAAAATCACATTTTCATCTTCTCCTCGAAACCACTGAAGCAAATTCAATCAAACTTTACAGGAATGATGTATAGAAGGTCCTTCACAAAGATTGCTAATTTTGTTCCGATCTGATAAAAAAAATGACCCCATTTTCAACATCTGCTTTGAAATTATTGAAGCAAATTAAACCAAACTTTTCAGAAATGATGTATAAAAGGTCCTTTACAAAGACTGCTCATTTTGTTGGGATCCGACAAAAAAATGGCTTCCAGCATGGAACTTGGTTTAAAATGGTACCCCAATATGACAACATCTTTTTGATAACATATCCTGAAATTATTGAAGCAAATTCAGTCAAACTAAGATTGCTATGGTGGCATAGTTCTGCCCCCTACTTGTCAGATAATTAAGTAGACTTGTCAGATATTCATGTCAACATGTCAGATATTTATGTTGACTTGTCAGATAATTATGTTCACTTGTCAAATAAAAAATTATCTTGTTATGTGTTCTATTGACCAGCTAACGCCAATGTCTACCATTCTGAAGTCAACATAAATACCTGACAAGTCGACATAAATATCTGACAAGTCCACATAATTATCTGACAAGTCGACATAATTATCAGACAAGTCGGCATAATTATCTAGCAAGTTGACATGTGGACTTGTCAGATATTTATGTCGCTTTGTCAGATATTTATGTGGACTTGTCAGATAATCATATGGACTTGTCAGATAATTACGTGGACTTGTCAGATAATTATGTCGACTTGTCAGATAATTATGTGGACTTCTGATGGCAGAAATTGGCGTTAACTGGTCAAAAGACCATATAATAAAATAATTATTTATCTGACAAGTGAACATAATTATCTGACAAATCAACATAAATATCTGACATGTTAACATAAATATCTGACAAGTCTACTTAATTATCTGACAATTAGGGGGCAGAACTATGCCACCATAGATTGCTTATTTTGTTTTGATCTGATAAAATCAAGACCTCAAGCACAGAACATATTTAACATAGGATCCTATGAGATATTCAACATCACTTTCATCACCTGTTGTAAGCATTTTGTCAGGTGAGCGATTCAGGCTCAGTATCGGAGCCTCTAGTTTCTTATACTATACTGGACCCTATATTTTTTCTTCGAAAACATGTTTTGGGCTGCATCGTGGTTAAATTAAGAAATAAAACATGGCCGCCATACTATATTGTCATTATAACATGGGCTTCAGTTGTTTTTGCAAATATTTTATCCCGAGCGTTAGCGAGGGGTAAAATATGCAAAAACAACGAAAGCCCATGTTATAATGACAATTTCATATTTGGTGGGTGTGATTTATTTCGATTCTAACATGGAAATTTCACCCATTTTATACTCGCTGACAAACTCGCTGACAAAAAACTTTCCACAAATACAATAACTTTTGATTGATTTATTTGTTTTTTTAAATGTAGAAAATGCCCTAAGTCCTCTAATCTCCATTCAAACTTTCAAACCAACGCTGCTTACGAACCGGACATCTTACGATTTTATTTGTGACTTCACAAGTAGGAAAATTAAAGTTTGTCCCGAACAATGCCTTTTCAAGTAGAAAAAATTCCATGATGAATTTCGGAAACAAATTCAATTAAAAATTTGTTAGTGGATGGAAGATTTTGACAGTTAAAATGAAAAAATAGATTCAAAATATGCCACAGAAATTATGCATCTTTTGCGCATGTGCCAGGAGTGTTATATTGGTATTATAACATGACTCTATTTACAAAGCTAATAGAGGAAGCCATATTAGAATAACAAAATACCTAAGTTTGCTGTGAAATTTGTTTCTGCATATGACCTTTTCGACTATTTATGTCTCTTCAATGCTGATCAAATCAAAACATTTGGAAACCATAAACTGATATACATGTACTTAAAGCTGACAGGGAACAAACGATCAATAGGATATAAATAGAAAAGCTAAAATCGTCTAAGGACAGAGCTATGCACGAGGGAGATAATCCTTAGTTAAAATCAACCTTCAAAGAAACGTTTGCACTCAACATCGAGATGTACAGTACCCATTAGATCGTCCCTTGAAGTTTTTGTACATTAATATCGTAAAGATAAGGACGGTGAATACATATCATGTGTACAGTACCCATTAGATCGTCCTTTGAAGTTTTTGTACATTAATATCGTAAAGATAAGGACGGTGAATACATATCATGTGTACAAGTGAACAATCATCCGAAAAAATATACAAGCAACCGATCATTATTTCATAACGAGGAATGGGAGAAAAAATACTTCAAATAATGCCACTCATTACGATCGTTTCCTCCTCGAAGAAGGAGAATATCCGATGGGTAGAGGGATTGAATTATTGGTTAGTGTGCAAATTGAACAACAGTTGAAATAAAAAAGAAGCAATTCATTTTTAACAACTTCCGGTATATCGTATTTCAAGGATTTTCCCCGGAGTTATTTTTATAATTTTCTCATGGCTATTTCCCGACCGGGAGCACCTAAAGCGAAAATCCCGGGTTTTCCCGTTTTCCCGGGTGTGTGGCAACCCAGTAAGAAGAAGAATAGAGTCTTTGAATCGAAATAGAATAACATTAACATTGACATCTCTGCATAAAATGAGCAGATGTGTAACAGGCTGTTGGAATTTTGATTACGGTGCCAACTTTTGTAAATTTCCTGAAAATTTCAAAGACCAATAATTTTTGAAATTTTTGCATCCAATTACAAATATAAACATTATTTTAGTATCAAGCATACTTTTGAACACTAAAGAATTAAATGATTTGGTTTCAACATTGATAATTTCCTGAAACTCTCAAAGTCAAGCTATTTTTAGAAATTCTTCTTAGCAACAATGCTTTTTAAATAAACTTGAATCAAACAAACATTTTTAATAATAAGATTGCAAAAATTTTGGATTCCAACCCTGGAACTCTAAAAGACCAGTTATTTTTGGAAATCTACCTAGCAACCATATTCAATACCTTATAGTTCTAATGATCATTTTCAAAAGTCAAATTGCAAAAATCTTTGATTCTAATTTTAGTAAATTTATTGATTTTCTCAAAGACCTGTCATTTTTGGGAATTCTACCTAGCAACCATATCTTTTTCAATTCCTTACAGTATAAATAATTATTTTAATTTTCAATCCAAAATCCAAAATCCTGGATTGCATGTTTTGTAAATTTCATGAAACTCTGAAAGACTAGATATCTTTTGGAATTATACTTAGCAACCATACATTTTGCATATATTTCATTGGAAACAGTCATTGTACAAAAATATTTGGGAATGAAAGTTTCAAAGACCAATTGTTTCATGAAATTCTACCTAGCTACTCCATCTAAATATAGGCTGAAATATAATGACAATGTACTGAGCGGGCGAGACATAAGCTTCCGTGGAAGCTTTACGATTTTTTTTTAATTTCCCTCCTTTAAGGAAATCCTTTTGTAAAGACTGACGATTTGGAATTTAGTAAATTCAGTCAGTTTTTGCACTCAACATTTTTACTTCTAAGCTTGAAATTAAACTTTACTCAAGCTTTTTCTTCAATGCATTTAATTTCATTTAAATCAATAAAACATATTAAAAAGTTGTGTAAAGCAAAGTAAAACAAATTGCTTGATGTTCGCATTAAGCCCGATTAAATGTCTATATGATATGTATTAATTGCGTTTGATGTCGTTACTCACGATTAATTTACTCTCATAAAAAGGCAATTGTCACATATTGTTTTTATGAACTTTTTTATTCAAATGAAGTAATAAAATTGTTGTGGTTATACCATCCTTGGACAAATAAGATGTTTTTTGTAAACAAAAAATGACTATAATTGTATGACAAAGCAGAAGGGAATTTTATTGTGTATTGAAAATGATAGCTTATGTAAGTATATGGCAATCAAATGTGTTTGCCACTCTTCTTTTTTATGAAAAATACAACACATCCAAGGTTTTATATTATTATTGCTTATGCGTTATTTTTCTAGCTTCTATTTATAGCTACTGCGATGCTACAAGGTTATCCGATGTTCACTCTTTTATTTAGAAATGTTTACTTGAATGAATTGCTTTCAAAAGTTTAAAAGCACGAATGATTTTACTTAATACAGCACCACATAACTCTATCTGCTTTCAATTATATTTGTTTATATTGTGCATACTCGTCTTGTATGTTTTATTTCAACTCTTTTTTTTTTCTTGTTGCTAAGCCATCCGTTTACTGTGCAATATCGCTTACTTTATATATTTAATGTAGAGAATAAACATTATTACGAATAAACTTTGAAAAATATTTAAAAAATTTTTGAGTCAGGCTATCTTGTTTTTCGTCATATTTCTACCAAATATACTGTAATTCACGTAATGGACTAGATGATACCCAGATTTTAAATAGATACATCAGGTTAAGGGCACTATAACTTCAATGTCTGTAATCATATACATATTTTCCAGGCATAATCTTTAGCAAACCCTTCGGGAAGTTTTAGGTTATATTTTTCTTCTATAGTGCCACAGTGTTTCATCAGCAGAATATAGGCTCCTTGAGTTCAGCGACAGACCTTGAAACATCTTTCAAAATAGGTTTTGTCCTATTCTTCTCTTTCAAAATTCGGGTAAAGACATTAGTAGCCTATCTGTATCTGTATTGGATTTTATTTGTATCTTTATTACACCATAGGGAAACGGGACACAGAAAGCTCAGTTTTTGATATCCATAAACCTATTTAGCCATCCTAGCTTTTGCTAGTGCCGATACCAAGTCCGGATGAGTACCTATCGTTGAATACGCTGGTCTTTTGTCTTTTCATTTGGTGTTCCCTGGTGGATTTTGATTTCCTGCCATTGTAGGTGTTTCCCTCGTTTTTGAATACTTAGAATTTTTAGAAGTATTTAAACCGATTCGAGACATATTCGAATGAAATGGAGCAAATTTAAATGAGGATTTTTTTATGCACTTGTAGCAAGTGGATGCCGACACCATTTTTATTCATCGTCAAGTCCCTTTCTACTTATACATTTGAACATCTATACGAGAACATTGTAAATTTTATTGAATGTACGAATGTAACAGTTTTGAAAGGTGTTAAAAGTAAATAATAAAGTAACAGGAAAGACATTTAAAACTGAATGGGCCTTTTGTTATCAAAATAAAAATACACGCTTTGATATGTTGATTCATATTTAATCAAATAACCGTGATGGCTTTATATCCAAAAATAACAAACAATGCTAGATAATAAATATATATGACGATGTATGACGTTTATATAGGTTGATCAATTAGGAACCAATAAATGTTTCCTGTGGAGTCTAAATTCTACGTCGTATATAAATACTAGTTTGTTTTTCGTTTCATTCAATACTTGATAGGTTCTGATCTAGTGGAGGTTTGTATGTAAAAGTGTTAAGATGTAGATTGATGTTTTTAGCGAATTAATCAACTAAGCTACACTTTGAAGTTACAAGTTTATTCTATACTGAAATGAATGGAAAATATCTTTAAAAATCATAATAACGATTCATTATGTTTATGCAAAATTGTTTAGAAAATGTATGCATTTATATTGTAACGGAGGTGCATACCCGAGTTGTATTCCGGTAGTAGATATATAGCCAGTAAAATCAACTAAGCTAACCGAATATTTCTGTAGCTAATTCGGTAGCGAGGCTAGCTACGAATCAAAAGGTCCAGGGTTCGATCCCCGGACGAGGAGGCATTGGTAGTAAAAATACTGATTTTCTGTAAGGAACATGCTTTCCGGCTACAGTATTATGCAATGCGAATGGAAAATATTTTTATAACTGAATTAACGAAATGTACAATGAATTTGACCTCGTTGTATAAGTGATTCAGTGTTCAAACATTTTTTCTCAGATACTAGTAACTTGAACAATACACATACATGTGACTTTTTTACAGATTCATCATGTCATGCAAATTTATGGTCATTTTTGCCATCATGGCATTTAATGTAGTAAAAGGACTCCACATCTTGCCATGTGAACCAGGAGATCCAGGACCTCTCGGATGTGCACAGTTTGTAGCTAACGGTGGACAGCTTGGTACAGGACAGAGCCTCGGTTCAGGACCAGGGGATATGTTCGGCCAACTGGAGACATTTGGTCAGTCTCCAGGATCTTTAGCTACAGATCCATCTTTCTGGAATAATCCAGGTCTACAGCAACCTAATTTGGTAGACCCGACACAAGTTATTGACCCTACGTCACAGTTTCTGGATCCATCTCTACAATTTTTAGACCCTACTTCCCAATTTGATCCTAATTTACAGTTTATTGATCCTACACAGTTGACCTCGGCACATGACGGTGGATTCTTTCCTATACAAATCGACCAAGGCAGTGGCATATCTCCTCCGGGTGTTCAATTTGTTAGCGGTAAAATGGTTCATCCAAAGAAAACAATAGAAAAGTCTAAAATGGGAATATATCCAAAAGGTCTTACGAAGAAAAATATTTTAGGAGGATACCCAAAAGGAAATACACTGGGATATTCGAAAGGAAGTTTGAGAAAGAAAATGCTTAAAAGCTATCCAAAGAAAAAAATAGTTTTAAAAGGAATTTATAACAAATATCCAAAGTTCGGTAAATCATACTATGGACATTATCCAAAATCATTGAAAGTACTTGTATATCCAAAAAAGACAGGTTATTATGGATATCCAAAAATTTGGAAGAAAAAAAACAATTGGATACGGTGGATATTATCCAAACAGATACTCTAAACTCATGAAAAGTAAGTTTTGAATTTGTAAGTATGAATTCAGATATTATCCAAAGTACATTTGATAAAGATGTAATTAAATATGGTATTTATATGGCTTTAGATCTATTGAAATTTTACCACTTAATTAAGTGGTATAGTTAAAGCAACTTCAATGTCTGGGTCACCACTTTCAGTTAAATAAATGGATGAATGGGAGAGTTTTTACATTATTTAAAGAAAAGTTTAGTTCTAGGGGACCGATCATTTAACTTGAAAAATAGGGGGGGGGCAATCAATTTTTTTCTGAAAAAAGAAGTTTGTTTATGCGAAAAAACATTCTGGCTGCAAAAATGATGAAAATTATATTCTAAGGAATAATATTCCTGCCTAAAAAGTAATGCTAATTTGAAAAAAAAAAAATTTCTTCGGTACAAGTTAATTTTTTTCGCACAAAAAATCTGTTCAGAAAGAAAACAATACACCCCCCTTTTTTTTAAATAAAATGGTCGGTCAATAATAACTTTATTGTGCAAGATATGGACTAATACAATAGATTACCCTTCATATAAAATACAGTACAAGACATTTTAAAAGAAATAAGAGCCATTAAAGTTTAGATTTCCTTGGTTGAAAGCATTTCGCCATATTTTCATGAATTATCAAAAGCCGTCATTGGGTAATGCGTAGCTACGGATTTTGGGCTATGATGTCTACACAAGCCAATTCAAAATTCTATTCAAATCAACGGAATGGGAAAAAAGACGGGTAGATCCATCTGAAAAATGCAGAATACGATGATCAGTCAAAAATTATAGTTTGCTCTAAAAACAAATGCACAGAAATTATTATGCCGTAACAATATGTCTAGAAAATGATATCAGATACCCAAAATGCATTAAAAAAACCAAAAATGCTTCATAATTTCGATAATCAAACTAATTTTGAATGCGAATTTGAACAATCATGGAAGGTGATGAATGTTCGACACAAAAACCAGACCGGACCAAGATACTACAGTCTGAAATCCGGTGGTATTTAAATAAAAGAATATGAACTCTCCTTTAGAAAAGATAAAAATGTCGATTTCAATGTGTAACTCGTTGTTAAGACCTGATAAAAGTTACTTATAACAAGAAAATTTATACTGTGTTATGTTCATGTGATGTATCTTGATGTTGAAAAATGACATTTTTTAAAAATTTTAATATTTCTTGCATATATTTAATGAAAAATGAGATTTCCCGGAATATACCTGATTCCAAAGGGTTTTGGATCTAGGTATTTCTTTACAACGGAAATTTTTAGGAAAAAATATACTTTGCAATTAAATATTTATCGATTCATTTGCAAATTTTGAACTGGGTACACGCAGTGGTTTCGACGAAATAAAGTATATAAAACGACCATTTCTACCTGGTAACCGTCTTGTTTACTTTTTACTCACTAAGCACGTGGGGTCTTTGAATTGGCTTTAACTGAAGGCACGCCCTTTTCCTTGATTGAACCAATGAAATCTTGTGTTGATGATTACCTTTGACATCTTGGGTATAAAAGGAAAAATGGCGTTGTTTCAAGACGATATAATTTTGCCTAGTTACACAGAACGCGTTTTGGATCTCCGCGTTTCTTATGCAAGAATCGTTACTAAATTGACCTATAAGTAAAGTATGTTAAAAAAATCTATCTGTACATATAATTTTGTCTGGGTACATGCATTTTAACACCCTATAGCAATTGATTGTGACCAGTCTTCCGTTGAATATTTTCATCACGACAGTAAATTATGTAAGGAATTCGCATGTTACCTCTTCTTGGAGGCAAGTTTAATCTCTTTTTAACTACAAAGTAAAGATCTGGGAATTGAATGACGTTTTCACTTAATATTGTATTTGTTTATTTCTTTTGAAATCTTGACATTTTGTCGATTGTTTATTTTCGTCGCCATGCTGTTAATTTGTTCTGAAAAAGTTTTTAACACAGAAGAGCTTTTCTAGAAGGGAGATAATTTTATACCACTAGATTTCCCGCTGACTATATACAGTAAACCTAAACAAATGAACCACCAATCTGCAAACTTCGGCTGTGTGATATGTGTTGTCGGTGTGACATTTATGATGCTATTGCCGGTTTACACACGACATTTCAGGATATTTTTCTACAAGACAAATAAATTACGCCAGATTACCACTCTTTTTATCTTCCGTCTCCGGCGTTGGTTAACAGTTTTTAATGAAAAGACGAGGTTAAATCGGCCGAAGTCATGACCAGTGCAATGTACAAGTGGAGTTATTTTTAAATCGATCATTGAGATTTCAAACAATTAAAGCCCTCCGTGTATAAAAATGAAATTAGGACGTCCTGATAAGAATAACATGGGTTGTATTTTATTATTTTTGCAATGTAGACAACAATTATCCACTTCCCCGTCAACTTTTGCACAATGCACGTACGTGATTTTATCGGACCATTATATGTTGTCAGTATAAACAATACGGGCCAACAATACGGGACTTTCAAGATAGGAACTCTCGTGTGATTGAATGCAGAAACGATCATCTCAAATACCAGTAAGGCGGGTTGGTTGGATTCTTGACCTTTTGAAATAAATATATATCACATAAAAACAAAACTAAATATTAATTGATGAGAAACAATTAACCTGAACCGCTACAACAGATTCAACATAAACCACCCTTAGCTCAACAGTGTTCATTAATCAGTGATTCCCTCTCAATTTATTTATGTATTTATTTTTTTCGCATAGTAACAGAACTTGAATCCGGTTTGAACACGACTCGGAAGTCCCGTATTCTGAAAGGCATCTATCATATATTTGACATGAGGTCACATGCAAGCGATTCATCTCGGAAATACATTATTTGCTGACAGCAAATAATTAACTCATGTTACACGTTTTCTTTAATTATCAAGCTTTTTTATATGTTTTCACGATGCATTGGACTTGGAACTGCTTAATTTCTCCATATTATAACTTGAAATTGTAACGTGTAACCTGGAAAGACCTGTCAATTGTTCTATTTTGATTACAGGACGTAAATATGGTTCGTACCGGTTTCCCGGGATTTCCCTGAAGCATGTATTTAATATAATAAATTTTGTAAATGACTGTTTGGTCTATAAGCCTACTCTTATCCCGAACTTGTATTGCCGAACCTGTTTCGCCAGACCTGTTTCTCCCAAACGTGTCTCAAACTTGTTTATACTACTGTATTTCTATTCCTCTTTACCAAACCACGATAAAGATCTTTGGAGCAACTTATACGTATTGGGTATTAACCATAAACAACATGAACTTAACTGAAGTTCCTAGACAGTGTCTCAAGCTGCGACCAGACATACAGCATAGAAACACTGTCAAACGTGTTGAACCCTTTTGTCGCAACCAACCTAAAAGGCATAAGACACCAGGCTGAACACGTTTATACCCTATCTCTAACTTAGCAACATAATCCGGTATTTACCTCGCTCTTAGAAGGTCTTCGAAGGTGTTCACTCTGGTCAAACTAACGTACGAACAACACTTCTTACTTTTTCTTGGATTTCTTCTGGCTCGTTACAGTGCTGACACTGTTTACACGGCAGTCTGCTCAAGGCATCAGCATTTGTATGTTTTCTGATTTCGCTACAAAATGATGAATTCTTCTGGAACCAAACAAATTAGGAAATACAGCTCATACTGCTGTAAGAATATGCCGGGCCATAACAGAAAAAGTCGAATTAATAAAATAATTGCTCACTCACAACAAATAACTAAAAATCACACATAAGTGTAATATCCTAAAAAAGCGAAATTATTACCTACGCAATCACATGTCTAAGTTACGGTTTGGTTCGACCTATAGACAATAACAGTACATTGACTTGACATAAACGCAATATAAGGATGAGGCTTAGAAACGCGGGAAAATGCGAGCCTTTGGCGAGCATTTTGACCGTTTCGAGCCGAATCCTTATATCCCGTTTATGTCAAGTCAATGTACTGTTATTGTGTTTATACTGAAACTATATCGAACCAAATTTTAGGTAAAATACATCGGTGAAAATGACAATTTCAAAAGTGAAGCGGACATCTTCAGGTTGTGATGAATCCATGCTTTCTTACAACGTCATAGAACAATTACTACGGAAACACATTGTTGACGTCATTGACAAGGTGTTATACGGTCAGTTATTGTATATCACTTATGTTTATGCAGTCAATGTAGTTTACTTACGCAAATAAAGAGGTTGTAGTATAAACTGAAATAAATACACTACATCATTGATTACGATTTCACCAGGCAATACGATATCATAATTGTAAAACTTATTGTAGTGAATTATTTAGGCTAAATATATTTCAAGAAAACCGTTCTTCTTTCAGAGTCCAAGAAATTTGGAGTATATTAAGCGGAACTGGAGCATGGAGAGTAAAAGAGGAAAGGATAGAAGCAATCATGATCTCAGAAGCATTTTTTTATTATATATAGATATTAAAATCGTATAAAGCTGGCAGAATGTAGATTTTTCTATTTTATTTTGTTTTTCTTTATCATTCTGAAATAAGAATCGATGTTCCATAAGTTAGATGTAGCTGCAATTCACATTTTAATTAATGCAGACTAATGACAACTCACTTCCGGTTTGACATGGACATTTTGTGACAAAGCAAAGTGGTTTCAGACAAAGACATCGACATAAGCAGTTTGATCAGTTAGCACCAAGCTCTCAGTGAGATGAAAAACTAAGGTCTTCTGTAGGGAAGAAATATATTGCCTATCCTCTTTTTCTCTTCCTATTTAAGTCAAGGTGCAACCAAACTTGGTTAAAAAAATCCTTTATAGACTCTCTTTGACAACTGTGTTCAGTAAGCGCGGGTCATGTTCAAGATGACCCTCAGCGGGGAACATGGTTAAACATTAGACCTTATTGGAAAACATTCAAAGATCCTATTCTTAAGCCACAGAGCAAATTAGAACCAACCTTTTTCAAAATAGTTATTGGGTTTGCCTTTTAAAAATGTGTTTTGGATGTCTGTGCCTCTTTGAAGATGGAAATAAGAACTTAATCTAACATTGAACCCTACGGGAAAACACATTCAAAGATCTTCTACTCGGAAACTACGTTTCCTACTGGCACCAAGCTTGGTCATAAATGTTATTTGCTGGCCTACTTTGAAAAATGTGTCCAGTAAGTCCACATCAGATCCAAGATGGCCACCATTGGGAACATATAGTTTAAAATATTACCATAATATTTGGAATGCATTGAAAGATCTCCTCTGAAACCACTTGAACAATTAAAACTAAAATCAAACCACAAAAGTCTCCTTGGGTAGACCCCTTCAAAATTTGTGGTTTTCATGTTGGTACCTCAAGGAGAAACAATGTTAAACATAGAACTCTATGGTAAATGCATTCAAAGATCTCGTCTGACACATTGGGCCAGATTACATCAAAGTCTATTAAGATAAAAGAAAACTTGTAAAAATGAGCACAGCTCACTAAGGGGGCGACCATTTGATTTTCGGGGTGGGGTGATTATGCCTAGAAAATTTATTTATTTTCATGAAAATCTCGGGCAAACTATTTATTTTCACCAAAGTCACATGCAAATATATATTAACATTTGCAATGAAAAAAATATTTATTTTCATGACAAGTAGGATTAGAATATTTATTTTCACTGGCACCCAGATTAAATTATTCACAAAATCGTTCAAGCCCCCCCGAAAATGGAATGGTCGTCCCCTAATATCACCCCCACTTCCCCATTTGATTCCAGTGAGCCTGTATCGTTCGCCTGGTGGCTACTGATGCCTTGTTAATATCAACTTGATGTCAAGAAGTAACAATTTACACAATTATCCCATAGGGTCCTATGTTAAACTATGTCCAAGGTGCAGTGGCAGCCATCTTGGATGAGATGTCAACCTGTTTAATATATGTAGAAATTGCAGTTCTTGATAAGCTGAACACTTTTGCTATTCAAACTTAACCTTTATCTCAAATTGATTTTGAAATATAAAACGAAATGTATAAAATTACGAAAATTTGACAAATAAAGGGTAATAACTCTTACATGGGTATTTACATTTTCTTCCAAATTTCTATGTTAATAGAGCTTGGTACTCAGAACAATTTTGCAATTACCTGTTTTAGCTTTTCCATAAAAATAGAATATCTTAAAATTATGAAAATTTTACGGGAAAAGAGCAAAAACACCAAGACGGGTTTTTGGATGTTCTTCAAAATTGCAGGGCGGATGGATCTTGCCATGCTGATCATTTTTACCTCGTCAGAATATTGATATTTGTAGCGCTTTATGACTTATTAGCAAAAAACAGCAATTTATCCCTATGTTCTATTTTTAGTAACAGCGGCCATTTGTTTGGTCTTCCAAGTAATCAAACACAAATTTGAAACTGCATACCCTGGTGATGCTTCAGGCCAAGTTTGGTTACAATTGACTCAGTAGTTTCAGAGGAGAAGAGTTTTTAAATTGTTGGCGGACGACGGACGCAAAATGTTGGCAAAAGCTCACATGGCCTTTTAGGCTAGGTGAGCTAAAAAGGGAATATTTTCAAAATGCTGGTGCACAGTGGCAATATGTGCTCAAACATTCTCTGAGTTTCAGTGAATCTAGGAAGAGTTGTCGCCACAAAGCAGGTACAGTATGGCGGACGGAAGAACGAAAGAGCGGACATACGGACGAACAAACGGAATGGCAGACGGACGAATACGATGATCACTATATAACATCCTCTAAAGCGGAGGGGGATATAATGAGACCCTTTAACATGAGGCTATTCAGACTGTCCATGTTAGACCATGTGAGCTATACATGCTCTAGTTCTCTATAATTATCCCCCTTTATTAAGTTATTCAATATGTGATAATTTTGAACAATGCAAGCATAAATATTGCTGGTTTTATTTTATTTTGATCAGTAAACTATTCAGAATCATTCAGACTTCATTTTTAGCTCATCTGGCTATAGCCAACGTGAGATTTTGGAAAAAAAAATCTAAATACCCATATGTTTTTTCGATGTTATAAACCTTGTCTTGTATTTCAAAACGGTTAGAGATTAAAGAAAATTTTGACTAGCAAAAATGTTCAGCATATCAAGTTCTACCCAAATGGAAATTTTGAGGACAATCTAAATACCCATATAGGAGTTATTAATTTATTGTTCATTTCTTATAGATTTTACACCTTTTTTCTTATACTTGAAAAATCAATTTGAGATAGAGGTCAAGTTTCAATTGCAAGCATGTTCAACATGTCAAAGACTATATTTTATTAAACATGGTCAAGTTGTCCGACCTCATCTAAGATGGCCTCAAGCGGGGAAAATTAGTGTAAGATTTGACCCTGTGAAAAAATATTTAAGATATCAATCTCAGAAACTACTAGGCCAGTTTGAAGCAGTTTTGATTACAAGAGTCTTTTATGTGTCCCGTTTAAAAAAATGTACCCGGCAAGCCCGCGTCACACACAAGAGGGGAATATAGTCTAACACTGGACTCTATGGGAAAACAATCAAAGATGCTCTCCTCTGAAACAACAAGCCAGTTGTATCCAAACTTGTCCACAATAGTCCTTGTGTGGTCCCATGTTAAAAATAGGTCTTGCAAGTTCGCACTTCATCCAAGATGGACTCCAGCGGGGAACCGATTTCGACATTGTACACTATGGGAAAACTTGGTCACAATAGTCCTTAGGTAGCCTCCTTTAAAAATATGTTTTGCATGATCACACTTTATCAAAGATAGCCGCTAGAACACATATATAATTTAATATTGCACCTTATTTAAAAAAAAATCAAAGATTTTCTTTTCATCTGAATTTAAAGAGCCAATTTGAACCAAACTTGGTCACAATAGTCCTTAGTTGACTCCCTTTGTCTGCATCACATTCAAGATGGCCACCAGCGGGGAACAAAGTTTAAAATTTGACCCTATCGGAAAGAATCTCTTCTGACACAGCCCAACCTTGGTCACAATATTCCTTTGTTGGTCCCTTTAGAATTTGTCAGCAAGTCTGTACCTCATCTTAGATGGCCAAAATTTGGGAACCTAATTTAACACTAGTTGAACATTGGACCTTATGGGAAAACACATTCAACGAACAGCTAGGCTTTTTGAAAATCAAATTTTTCATAATCATCCTTAGTTGGTACACTTCGAAAAAAAGAGACTCATTAGTCTTCACTAAATTCAACATGGTTGCCATCAGGTAATATAGTTCAACTTTGAAGCAAATAACATCAAGTTATATAAAATACTTGAAAATGAAACTGGGGCCTTTTATTATACTTTATTATTTAGGCTATTTTTACTGAAAAGTGTAAAATTGTCAGCCTTAAATGAGCGATACAGGCTCTTTAGATAAATTAAATCTTCGTTAGATGTATAATATGGATGCGTAGTTTTAGATACACAACCCTGGATAATCATTAGTAAAAAATCTCCTTTTAATTTGAAACTTGATAAATTACATCAACATACATGTTAATTAATTCACAGTATATTCGAGATGATGAAACCAAGTTCTTTCACACTTCCTACGGTAACGAGGGTCCGTTTCGTCTGAAATTGTATCGTTATAATAAACGTAAGTTTCAATAACGTGACATTATGTTGTATAAGATATGAATAAAATTAATTTCCAGGGCCCGGTTGTATGAAAAATTCATTAGCTTATCACATATTTATACGGCATTTTGGCCATTTTGCATATGTAATAACCGGATGAAAGTCTGATCGATATCCGTGTCCGGGGCAGATAACTGTTATCTGCCCTGTTTTGGTGACGTCATCTAGCAACGTAAACAAAATATGGATGAAGCCGTAGCTTCTTCTCGGTATAGAAATGTTTTGAGAATGAAAAGTCAGAATTTGTTGGTGCCTTAAAATTGAAACACCAAAGAGAAACCTTCTTGATGCTGAAATTTTCAAACAGTGGCATCGCACCGTAGGTGAACTCCGTAAGATTTCACCAAGTCAAGATTGACACTACAGTTTTACAATGTTATTCTTGGCAAGATTTTTCAATCTTTCAGATGAGAAAGATGCAGTTTTTGGACACTTATTGATCCGTTGTTTTTAAGCATCTCAACAGATACATGTACCATAGTATGATACGTATTGCAACAATAAAAAAGAAGTGTGTGTGTGTGTGGGGGGTGTCAGTCTGAGTTTGCATAAATTTTATCCATTTTAAAAACAAAATAAATGTGTAATTGTTTTCTTTTAGCTTGCAACATTTTCAACGTCAAATATGTGATAAAAAGATTATGACATGTCTATTCCGGTATCTGCCCTGATATCAGCCCTCTACCGATATCTGCCCTCCGCTACCGCGTCGGGCAGATATCAGGTCTCGGGACTGATATCAGGGCAGATACCGGAATAGACATGTAATAATCTATACTTAATGTGTCATTAAGACGTCATTAGCCCAATGGATACTTAAGAATTCATTAAGCTAATGGCACTTTCATACAACCAGGCCTTGGACCGTCGAAACAGACGAGGCGTAACTAAGACATTTGATTTTGGTACAGAAAATAAGGTCCAGACATTTCCGGTTCAAATATGTCTTTATGATACACAAATCCTAGGCATGACAGGAACATTTATAGAAATAGACTGTCCATCAATAGCCTGCAGCAGTTAGTTAATTACAACAAGAGGCTCTCAAGAGCCTGTATCGCTCACCTGGGCCATTGCTGACAAATACAGTCAAAAATAATAATACCAATGTTGAATGCCAATCTTGAATCTGTTCAGACAAGCCAGACACATTTTAAGAAGGGGACAAACTAAGGTCCATTGTGACCAAGTGTGATTCCAATTGGCCAAGTACTTTCAGAAGAGAAGATCTTGGAATATGTTTCCCCATAGGGTCCAATGTTAAACTAAGTTCCCCGCTGGTGGCCATCTTAGATGATGTGCAGACTTGCCGGACTCATTTTTGAAAGGGAACCACCTAACGACTATTCTGGCCAAATTTGGTTCAGATTGGCTCTGCGGCTTCAGAGAAGAATATCTTTGAATACCGTCCCATAGGGTCCAATGATAAAACCAGGCTTCACGCGCTGGTGGCCATCTTGGATATGATGCGGACTTGACAGACACTTTTTTGAAATGGGACCAACTTAGGACTATTGTGAACATCAATATGTATTTGGAAACCAAATTTCATTGAAATCGGAAAATGTTGAATTTTCC
>MJUU01014653.1:16145-32595 GCA_002080025.1 Modiolus philippinarum | reverse complement strand
ATGTAGCTCAACACGAACTGATTCTCTCTCTCACGGAGTATTTTCCTGGTGGTACAAGTGCTGCAAAACACAGGTGACAGAAACTACTGAAAATACTCCGTGTTGTCTTGGAGGAATCACATGTTGTTTATTGCCCTGAAATCAAAAATCCTCCTAACACAGCAAAATTTATTTACCTGTGTTCTTTTGATCTTTTGCCAGTAACCACAGTTGTTAATTAGCAAGTCTTTGACATTTCATCAACAAAGATTTAATAAAAATAATATTTTTTTCTAAAGGTACTAGTAGTATTAAAAGTAAAAAATAAAATTTGTTTTTGAAAGATGTTGAAAAAAATCGGCACGAAAATTCCAACAGATTCTACTGTCAAATATAATTGATCTATGCCAGGGAATTCACATGTTTTGGGAAATAAAATTGCTGCTTGTTTTTAACTAAAGAAAGGTCTACAAAGTTTAAAGACAGGGTTCGCGCTGGGCTTCGCCAATGTCGCAATTTGCGATTTTATTTTCATTCTGGCGACAAAAAATCGTTCCTGGCGATTTTTTTGGCGACAACGTTTTTCAAATCAACTTGCCGGTATTATCCAATTTTTACCCTTCTTAGTTGAAACCTTTCATGATTTTTGTTGTTAAAATAATCATAGGTAATAATTAAATGTCAATTTATAGCCTCTGGCAACAATATTGTAGTCCATTGATTATTTCCGGTCATCTGTTGATTGCATTACCTGTTTATTTACCTGAGCACGTGCCAAAATGACTTGTGACAGATACAAGCCCAATCAAAGGAATTGAAAAAGTATTATTATACACTAAAATTTTATACTTTTCTTTTTTGTTTTGTTTAATATCACTTCTTATTTTCATAAATGTTCACAAAAACAAACGGATTAGATTATGCAATTATGAAGTTGAGTTACTTCCCCTTTTCTATGTTGTGAAAACGAAATTAAAGAGGCTTTGAGTGTTACTTTTTACTAAAAATTGTTTATCAAGTCTTATAAAATAAAAAATTGAACTAATTTTAAGGGATAATATTGAAGTTTAACAAACTTTATTCAAATAATTGCAAATTCAATTTTTGATTAATACTTTTATTGACCTATTGAAAGATAAACTATTTATTTGAAACTTGACAAGCAGAAGGAAACTTGTTACAATATAACCCTTTCTCCGTCAATAGGGAAGACACCAGTGTCTTAAAATCCAAAGATAAGTCCTTAATGACATGACAGTGGAAGATACACTTAATGCAGAAGACAGTAATGAGTACCACAAATCAAATCAACAAAGCATGTAAAAGATGAAGAAAAAAAAAAGATTTAAAAAAATTCCTCATTGTGAGGGAAATAAAAACATCTGTCTGCAGATGAAACATTAACGACTTTGAAGGACATAACTGAAATGTTTGAAAAAAATTCCCGCAAAAGGCAGAAAACAAGGAATGTTAAGCATACGATTCGAACTGAAACAGCAAAGCATGTAAATGATAAAAGAATTTGTGCCATCAAAACAAAACAATACAAAATAGAACTATTCATTTAGTGTGGAAGAAAGAACACAACAGTCTATCGTCCAACCTAGAAAACCAATTGGATGCTTCCTAATTGGCGACAAATTTTTGTAATTGGCGACAAAAAATACAAGTTGGCGATTTTTCTGGCGACAGATATTCAGAAGCCAGAGCCATCCCTGAAAGATAAAGTAAACATAGAAAAAAATGTAATTCGTTCATAATATTTCGTCACATATTCCATTTTTAGACATTTTCCTGGTGGTGATGCTTGATTCACTTATAACTGGATTTTCAAAATACCGGTAACTTGAAAATTTTACTTAAAAACAATGATAAAAGGGATGAATAAAACTAAAAAATATTTGTAAGCTGGACATACTGTGATAGTACTATTGTTCGTGGGGTACCAATTTTCGTGGATTTCGTGGTTGGCTGTAACCACGAAATTAAGTTCCCAGCGAAATGCATTTTTAGCTTGAGTGTTAAGGCATAGAAGTTGAAACCACGAATTTAAGTACCCACGAAATAATGATATTTATGAAAACCACGAAAATTGATGTCCACGAATAAAAAGTACTTCCACAGTATGCTAAATGTTTGATTATCTTTTAAAGGTTTAAAGTTGTAACCACATTTTGTTCCTGTAAAATATTTTAATCCAAGGTCAAGACCGGAATGTTTTTTCGAGTGAAACAAGTGAAAACCTGGTGTTTCACATGTTGGTAGAGACATTCAATTTTAAGCAGCAATACAAATAAATTACTTTTATTAAAGGTTTTGGCACCTGGCAGTTATTAGATTATTACTTCTTAAAATGTATTTTCAAGTAAATGATTTTGTCATTAACAGCGGGTATGTCGAAATTTCTACAACCATAACAAATATTGACTTGCAACTTGTCAATCATTGAATTTTGACAATAGGACAACTAATCAACATATAAGTTTTATTGCCCTCAACAGCAATAAAGCTCTCGGTGTTGAGATTAGAGTTTGGGAGGGATTTTGGAGATTAATCTGAAATTAATCGTGTCACACCGTGTTACACTGAAATCCGTGATAAGAGAGAGAGAATTAGTTCGTGTTGAGCTAACTGTATGTAGCTCAAACAGGAAAAAATATACACATTTCGCTATAAGCAGAGAGATATTAAGAATCTTACACCAGGGGAAGTGCGAGACAGGAGAATCTCAGACACCCAAGGGTAAGATTTCCAGTCTCGGACGAAGCTTGCTGAGTCGGATCACCCCAGCAATCTCACCCCAGTTAGGACAATAGATATTTTTACCTTTTTGTTATTTTGAGAACTGTTCAGTTGTTTTGAACATAGTAAAATTTTATGTTTTACTTTCATAAAATTTTTAAAGATGCAGATTTTAAAACGTTGAAAAATGACATTTTCCATAGTTGGATTTGAACCAGGGTCGTTTGTGTACTAGACTTCTACCTTACCTATTACACCACGAACTCGCTGGACTTTTGGCGTTAAAAATTCGTATATAAAGAATCGTTGTGGGGCACAATAAGGATATAGGTGTATTAAAATAGTATAGGATATTTATTTCATGACATTTTAAGCATGGAGATAATTTTTAAGAATGTATATGGTCTCTCCTTCGCTTAATAAATTAGCTGGAATATAAATTAGTTATCACACTCGGACTTGGTGTGTCTGTACAAGCTCATCCCTCCGGCCTCCGACTGTCGGGGTGATCTTATACAGACACACCACGTCCTTGTGTGATAACTATTACTGATATGGAAAAGGTCATGTCTTAATTATATCTGTTTATTACAGTACAGAAAGAGACGTACCATAACTAATCACTGTGAAAGTTGGGATATCTAGGAAAGTGATTGGGCTTAATTTCAACCTTGAAAATTTGTTAATTGGAGCAATAAAACCCAAGTTTTATCAGGACATTACCTGTTTTGCAGGTAAATATCTAATTTAGCAGGTAGACTTCAAAGAAATTACAGGTAAAATTGGTAATAAAATTTAATCCTCACCACTAATTGTTTTATGGCTTTTTAGGTCTATCACAGTGATAGTATGTCTGTGATTTTATATCTAAAGGATTAAAATTTATGTCTCCCCAAGTGATTTGTTATTGTATGTCTCTTTCTGTACTGTATATACTTCCAATTAGGAGTTGTCATCACACCCAGGCTGAAATAGTCATATCACTGGTCTGATATGGATATTTCAGAACAAGACGGTCTGATATGGCCATATCAGACTGGGTATGTGATATGGACTGTTTACTTCCGGCTATATTACATATGCAAAACAGAACATATCTTCGCTATAAGTATGTATTAAAATACGTTAATGATCCAGGAAATCTGCCATAATTTTATGCACAAATCTGCATATATATTACTGTGATTTTTTTATAAGGAGTACATTTTTAAAAGAAATAAAATATATATGTTCAAAAACAATTTGCATAACTTGTTTAAGAATTTAAAAAAATCAAACTTTCAAAAAAAGCATGCAAACAACAAACATACACATGTGCAAGATTTCCTCTTTCAGTCTTATATCACACTGGGTATCCCGATAAAGACGCAACAGAGCATTTTGTTCCCTGTGTATTGTATATTGTTTTTACCTTTGATATTATGATAAATATTACTGTACAAGGAGTTCATGTTTGCTCCATGTGAATTTTATCATAACATCAAAGGAAATAACATGATACAATACACACAGAGCAAAATGCTCCTTGACATCAACAATACACAAAGAGCAAAATGCTCCTTGGCATCATTATCGGGATACCCGGTGTGTATATGTCACATATATCATTCAAACTTTGCCCACATTAAACCACCTCTATCATAAATTCCATTCAGAAAAACATATACTGACCTCCTTTTTGCTGTGCCAACTTTTCAAATTTTAAATCATTCTCAATCAGATGCTTGATATTTTTAATGTAGTTCATGTTCAAACAGTTTAATGATCCAGAAAGTGTCCCAGCTTATACCAGAATGCTGGGACTTTCTTATTGATAATTCAAGACATTTCTAAAAAGAAAAAAAATGGAAAGTCCCAGCTTTTAATCAGAATCCAAGGATATCCTTGGATATCCCAGCTTTTGATATTTGAGTAAATCTCCAGTCCCAGCTTTAAGCAGATCAACTATCTACAGAGCATGGGTATCCCAGGATATCCTAGGATTTTATGGGATGTCCCATCAAAATTTTCACAGCTGGGATTCATTTTCACACAGGAATATACTAGTATATATTACAATGAAACTTTGTTTTTCTTTCATTTGATGTTGGTAGGAGGATTCACTTTCTTCCTTTTAACAATGCATACATATATGGCTTGATTCATTTCAAGTATCAATGAAATTTCCTGGCTATATAAATTCAGGTGTTGAAAGGGGACCAAACTTTTGCATATATAAAATGTTGTTGGTAGTGGTTTGTTTCCACTTTTTTATTCACTTTTTAGCTCACCTGGCTATGCCAGGGTGAGCTTTTCCCATCACTTTGCGTCCGTCGTCCGTCCGGCGTCTGTCGTCCGTCCGGCGTCTGTCGTCCGTCCGGCGTTAGCTCACTTTTAAAAATCTTCTCCTCTGAAACTACTGGAGGGATTGGTTTGAAACTTTATAGTAACCATCTATGACATGTCCTGTACAAACGATCCTCATTTTATTATGATCCGATGAAAAACATGGCCGCTGGTGCTAAAAATAGAACCTAGGGGTAAATTGGTGTTTTTAGCCAATAACTCAAAAACCGATGCAGATATCAACAATCTGATATGGGGGTAAAATTGTTCAGAATGCCGAGATCTATCTGCTCTGCAATTTTGAAGAAAATTGGAAAACCCGTCTGAGAGTTATAGCCCTTTTTCCGTAAATTTTTCAAAATTTGTGCATTTTTTATTTTTTATTTCAAAAACTGTAACAGATAGAGGTGAAGTGTAAATTTAAAAAATGTTCAGCATATCTAGATCTACATACTCTGAAATTTTTAAGAAAATCCAAAGGTCTGTGTATGATTTATTGGCCGTTTTTCACCTTTTTTTTTCCCAATGCCATATGGTTATGGGTTATTTCCCTTTAAATTCTGTGTTCAAATCTTCTTTAGTTCACTTTTCTCTTTTAAGCTTTAGAGAAATTCCCTACTATCACTTCATTTAAAAAATTATTTCTTCCATAATAAAGAGCAAAAACAGTGTTTTTGTGTAAATTTCTGTAATTTTTTGCAAAAATACTTTCTTAATCTTTACCTTCTTTCATGTCATAATGATTTTCCTATATAAACATATTGTGTATATTACCGAGACTTTAGTGGCAAATCACTATGATCTCTGCTGACATATATGTTGAAGTAGTTTATTAGCTTCATAGACAGCTTAATGTCAAAAATATTAGTAAATAAAGCCTTTAGTGAGCAGTTGGTGAAATTAACCTGAATGGATTTGAACGGAACTTGGCATTAATGATGCTTATGAGGTGCTGACTATAATATATATATGTATTGTGACTTTTATGCCTAAATATGTCATCCAACATGGCCATCTACAGGGAACTTAACTTATTACTCGACTGTATGGAAAGAGCATACAAAGATTTTTTTATCTGAAACAACTTGGCTAGTCACAATGTATCTTAGATGGTCCCCTTCAAAACAGATGTCCTTCAAGTCTGCACCTTATGCAAATTTTGGCTACCAATGGGAAACAAAGTTTAATATAGGAGTACATTCAAAGATCTTCTTCTTTAAAACCATTTGGCCAGTTGGAAATAAACTTTGGCACAATACTTAATTTTCTTTAAAATTGTGTCCTGCAGATCCATCCCTTATCCAAGATGGAATGCAATAGGGAAAATAGTTAAATTAAAGTTGGATCATATAACATAAATGTTTAGTTACATAGTTTGAAAATGAGACCCTTTAACATATAAGTTGATTTGAAGTTATGTATTGGCCATGGTCCAGGTGAGCGATACAGGCTCTTGAGAGCCTCTTGTTTACTATTTGGGGCCTTTTAGGGCTTGCTATATGGTGTGGATTTCCTCACTGTGTTGAAGACAGTACGATGACCCCTAGATGCTTCGTTTTGGGTCGTTTTAACCTGGAGAAGGGATGGTTGTCTCCTTGACAATACCACATTTCCTTTCTTTTTCATGTGGATCTCAAATTTACCCTTCAATTTTATTGAGATTGACAACAGTTTCACATAATATACTGATAGCTGATGTAAACAGATTTTAGACCTGTAAAAGGGTTAGAGGGGATTAAAGGGGTATACATGTATTGAAGCCCTGCAAAAGAACCATCTTCTTCTTTTGATTGTAATTCCTTCCAATTATGGAACACCTCCAATGGATTATCCAGTGAAGTACAATATTTAATAAAAGTCACTATATACACCCTCACTTAAAATCTAAAATACAAATGCAGATACTAAAATCATAAGGGTCTGTGTCTCCCCAGTGCATATATACAGTGAAAATTAGACTGTCATATACTATGTATTTACACTATCAGTTCGTACTTAAAATCCACATTCTTTGTGTATGTAATCTGTAACATATGTCAGTATCATCAGCGAGAAACAGTCCAACCTAATGCTAACTAAACCTAGGTTCAGCATGAAATTTTGTGTTGCTCTTTTTTTTATGCCCCGCTTACAATAGTAGGAGGCATATAGTCTTCGGGTGTGTCTGTCCATTTGTCCATCCGTCCGTCCCAAGTCATGATGTATGCTATTATCATGAAATTTTGTATAAATACACATTAGGGTATAATTAAACAAAAATCATTTGCAAATTTATCCTTGCTACCAACTTCATGCTTCTCTGACCATGGAAAAAAGGGGAGGGATAGTATGAGGTTTACCCTTAGGTTGAAGTTTTTTTCTGTGACGGATGTATTCTATTATCATGAAACTTTATTTAAATACACATTAGGTCTGGTTAGGATATAAATAAAAAAACATAACAAATATTTACCCTGCCACTAACTTCATGCCTCACTGATCATGAAATATAGCATTGCTCAAAATAGGTGTGAGGCGGGGCATTCTTGTTTAGTATCCAAATAAGCCGTTTAGTAGTGGTTTAGTACATGTACATTTTATATCTTCACATGTACAAGAAGGTCCTTTGTATGATGTACAGCAAATGAAATATTGCCTTGTTTGCTGTACAAAAATTGGCATGTATGTTGTACCATGCATGGTTTCTCTAAATGTGCATAGACTGATATAGATGTATGAAAAATAAACATGAAAAAAGTAATTATGTGCGTTGTGCGAAAAAGACTCATCACATCCTCTTTTTGGGTAGCAACCTCTTAATTATGGCTAGAGGATTATAGTCAGATTTGGATTTTTTTTCTGTATTTTTAACCAAAAAAAAATAATTTGATTTTTGATCCAGATCTAGGGAATCAAAAAACTTTTGTTTTGCTGCTGTTGAAATAGATATTTAAAGTACTTTTCTCTAATTTCTATCCTGTTTTCACACTTCCTGAACGTTGTGGAAACATTTGTTCTCCTCTCTAGAGAGGAGAACAAGTTTCGTGACATTTCCCGCCAAATTTATTCGGAACACAATCCTCGGTGTTTTTCATCCAGTCATTAGAGAAACAGTTTCCAAAACTTAAACACGTTAATTATGAAATTTCTCACATCTCGTTAGATAAATTTTGAAATGTTTAAGAGCTCGGCAAGCCTCGCTTTCAAACATTTGCAAAATTTATTTAACTCGATGTGAGAAATTTCATAATCAACTAGTTCTCGTTATGGAAACTATATGATATGTATATATCCTTTCAAGTCTTTGGTTATCATTCAGCTAGTTTCTTGTTGAAATGGTTAAAAAAGTAAATGTCAGAGCTTTAGCTTATCTTTTATGTTTTAATATTTTTTACCCTTGAAACTGTAGAATTGTGATAACCAATGACTTGTAAATGTTAGATTACTGTATTTTCCTCTAATTCTGATTTTCATGATTTCAAGATTTAAGGGAGTACAAGTGTCAGAAATTTTGTAATTAGAATTGAAATTCTGACTTTTTGTTTTGAAGAACACTGCTAATTGAACAACTTGAGCAAATATTTTGAAAATCCATGTCGGATTGAGACACAAGACATCAAAAATTTTAGCGGGAAACAGTCCTCTTCAGAGTTTTCCTTTAATTTGCATAAGATGTTTACAGCCCTTAAAATATATGAAAATATAATTGGAAGTTTATTAAATTTTAAACACTGTCTATTTTATGTATTTTAAAGTGATGTATGACCAAGAAAATATGATCCATGTGCAAAAAATTTTTATACTGTTTGAATGGATAAAACCCGAGGATATCGAATGTTTCTGAAATCTGACACTAATACTCCCTTCATCCCACATGTCCCATTGACGGCCTCTTTAAACATTGTCAGAAATGAAATTACTGCAACATTGATATGGTAATCCTCAAAAATAAAGTGTCATGAGGAATTGAAGATTAATAAACTTTATATTATTTAAGTAAATTCTTGTTATAATTTGATTTAAGCATGTTAAGCCCAAAATGTATTCAATTAAGGTATAATTTGCAATTTGAAGTTAGTTTGTGACCTTTACAACAGCAAGTGAAATCGCTAAATCACTCATTCTCTATTGTAGGAAAACATTTTGATATTCTATTGAATGAAATTGATGAGAACAGCACAAGAATTACAGATATATTTTTTTTTGCATGCAGAGCACACAAATTCTACAAACCAATAACATTCCTAAAATCTAGCAGTTTACTCTGGTATTTAATCATGCTAATTTTGCACTTATTTATTCAACGTTCCCTTGTCAATAAACTGGTTGTATTGTGTCCATTTGAACCTGGCCCTGGACATCCATCTATACGCTAGCTGACACGGTATTTAGAAACATGTATTTGTAATTAAGTAAAACCAGATATAGAAAAATATTAGATTTTGTACACTTTACCGAAAGCATAGAATTTAATTAAATTGTCCTTGTTGTGGAAAATGTCTGACAATTATTGGATTTCTGTGTCGTTTCAAATATTTTTCACTGGCCTAGTTGACAACAACTGTAATTATTGATTAATCACTCCAATGTTATAATCTAATTAACAGGATAATTATTCCGCTGCAATGCCATCGTTCGTTAGTAAGTTTATATCTTAATTATGTTATGATTAATTATTATTTGAGTCAAACTTCATTAAAAGTCATTTTTTATTGTTTTAATTACAACATGCACATCAGCATGATTAGTTTGATTACATGTACATGTGTATAGTTCATTGACACTGAGTGCATGTTGATCAAGTTTTCCAGGCCTGTTTCGTTTTTACGTTGTATTTTTACCACCAAGAAATTGTTATGAATTCATGTATATTTGAAACATTCTAGCTGAAACCAGCAGCCCTTTTCACAAAAATTCTTATGACATATTTTAAACAATATGGAATGTTAAAAACTTACAACTATTTTTTGTCATAAGATTTGTTTGTGAAAAAGGCTTACAAATTTAGATGATCATATAATTTCTATTAACATACTAGTATATTTATCGGTAATTTGTATAAGTTTCCTTTGATCTCCCGTAGCATATATTTTTCAGTATTTGCTACTGCCCGAATACGGAAAAATATTGGCAAAAAGTATCTTAGGCCACGCCTACTTTGTCAGTCAGAATCAATGAAACAAAGAAATATACATCTACAAAGATTAACTGGATCGTACAAATTCTTTTACTAATCAATACTAGTCAATTTTACGATTTGTTGAAAATTTACATTCATTTTCAAAATTTTCCCATTAAATGATTTAGTTAATTACCGATAAAAAGAATAATAGAAGTTTTGTTATTGATGCAAGAAATATTGGCTCCAATAATGGACTCGCCCACAAGGGGCTCGTCCATTATTGTTCGCCAACTTTTCTTGTATCAAAAACAAAACTTCCATTATTCTTTATATATTCAAATTGCAGTAACTTTCATGACTAAAACTGCAATAACTCTAACACAAAATGGATTCCTTGAACCTTAAGTGTGGTCCCTTCGTTCAAGTTTAAACATAGTTCAACCTTGATTTCTCAAACACTCTTTTGGCTCAAACTGTTTTCATCAGTTCCTTGGGTGTTTGGGTCATGGAAGTCCGACCATATATGTTTTGTTTTGATTGCCTTAATTAATTAATGTTGAAAGGGGGTCTTATACATGTATTTGTCTCAAATGCATTGTAGTTGAAATATTTCAGTTATAGATTAACTCATGTCTGTATCTTGGTAAAAGGCATAAGAGGGTGTAAACTGCAGCTGGTAAAGGTTCACTGATCTTTTCAAAATTTTGTATGATCATTTGCCACCATATGTACTTGATCATATTATGCCGCCATTTCGATTCGACAATTTTTTGGGGAGTTATGGGACTTTATCGACTTGATGCATACTGCAAGACAGGTCCACTTTGTGGATGCAATGCAATATGTAATAGTACCTATAAATTTCCATTTAGCTTGTAACACATTGCACTCCCACTTTACTGCAGCGGCAGGGGCCACATAGCTACGCGTAGCAATCTCGTTTCGTTTATTTCGTAGGTTAAAGACTTATCAAAGAAATTAAAATCCACACAAATTTAATTCCAGCAATGGTAATTACCATATATATATTACATGAATTATTTCTACTTGACTTTGAACCCACAAAATAGTTTTGAAGATTAAATCCATGAAATTTCATTCCCAAGAAAATAAATGATTATACAGTATGCATTAGAAGTTAAAAACATGATTTCTATTTGAAGCAGAATGATTAAGCAGATATATGAAGTATTGACTTTCTACAAAGTTTATCAAACAAATACCAGTGATATTCTTGGACCTGTATCTTTTAATATTGACCAGTACTCTACTTTTCTCTGTTAATGAAGGCTTTCTATCTATAAATCAGTTATAATTTACTTGACAATCATCCAATCTAAAGTTAATGATTTTTTAAGGTCATTTATAGGGTAGTTTCGGTCATTGTTGTTTCTAAATCTCCATGGTATGAATTGCAGTAAAGCAAAGGTCACAGATTTTCAGATTGTTGTGGGTGTCTACGGACTTAACAAAGTTACCTGATACTAAATTTATTCCTGATTATGGTGGAATGAAAAAGATTTCTCAAAGCTGACCTTACAGAATAGGGTCTGTAAGTCTCGTCATGTAACACTGAGAAATCACGATAAAATTGCAATTAGAAAACGTTTCCCGCCAAAATATGACGTTGCAGGATTATGACGTTTAAATTTTTTGCTTGAAAAGTCATATGTTTTTGTTTTAAATGCAACTTCCGGGTACAAGTTTTGGTCCCGGAAGTTCCAAAATTAGACAAGACTTACAGACCATATTATACTTGAAGGTTTTTGTTGTCTTTCACAGCATTTTCAGTTGTTTTTTTTATGGCGGATTTCCTGGATATTTAACGTATTATATTTGCAATTCTGCAATGAACATACCAATATTCCTCTAGTAACACCTATAAAACTCCTTCTAAACTCCTGTCTTTTGTCTGCTAATCAATTACTCAACTTTCTATAGAATTCTATTGTATACCAATTTGTACTGCCTGAAGGGGTTTACCTTTGATACTCCAGTGATGACAAATTGGTATACAATAGAATTCTATAGAAAGTTGAGTTATTGATTAGCAGACAAAAGACAGGAGTTTAGAAGGAGTTTTATAGGTGTTACTAGAGGAATATTTGTATGTTCATTGAAGAATTGCAAAAAAAATATGTTAAATATCCAGGAAATCTGCCATAAATATCCAGGATGAAGTGTTTCTTCCAAGCCCCCCTTCCCATAAAAATCAAATGGTTGCACCCAAACTAAAAAATGTAATTATGCTTGAGTTCAAAGGAAGATAAATGAATTTCTATTATGTAGTTTTGTGTAAATTGGAACAGAAATATTTTTATGGAAAGTCATATATTTTTATTTATTAAATGTAACATTGGATTTGATTGTGTAGGTGTAAGTGGAACAAAAACATGCAGCCTCCATTTTGATTGTAAAAAATGACATTAATAAACATATTGACAGTTGTCCTACAGGGAATGTAGTATGTTTTATCAGTAATTTGTATGATTTTCCTTTGCTCTTTATGTCAGTATCACTAAACTGTGTGCTATCTATAGATAATTGGGTAACTGTCAATGTGTCACTTGCCCTTTGCTTTGGCAGTGAGGGGTGGGGGGTGGTATCATGAGAAATTTGAAATGATAGGAAGTTTTTCAATTCAATAAATCAGTCTTAAAGCATATATTTCAATAAATCAAGCTTAAACTGCAATTATTGTATATAAGTATATAAAACACTCACTACAACTAGAACTCCTTTATTTTAACATACAATATAAGCTGACAAAAAGTTTCTCTTACATGGATGCCTCAATGGGGGGTTCAGTGGCGGATCCAGACTTTCTGCTAAGAGGGGGCCCGACCCATATTTTTATACGACCGCAAAAAATTTTGCGGTGGTATATTGGTATGGTGCTGTCTTCGTCGTCGTCGTCGTCGTCGTCGTCGTTGTCGTCGTCGTCTGTAGACACTTTAGTTTTTGGTCAATAACTTTAGTTCCAGTAGATCAATCCTTATGAATTTTAACATAATGTTCTTTGGTACAAAAGGAAGGCTTGGCTTAGTTTTGGTCATTGTGGCCCCACCCGTTTTTAAAAAAGGGGCCAAAAAGGGTTAAATTGGGTGTTTTCACATGTTTGTCTGTAGAATCTTTATTATTAATCGGATTTTGATGGGGTTTCTTTCAGTGTGCTCCTGAGGAAATTTCCAATCTGGAATATGCCAACGGATTTCACGTAACATGTACCGCTCACGAGATAAATGGGCCCAACAGGGGCAAATCTCCAAAAAAATAAATTTTTTATTTTAAGTCCGATTTTGATGCAGTTTTTTTTAATGGATTCCTTGTGAAAAATTAATATGGCGCTCAGCTATTAGATTTTTGATAACTTGTTTCCTTTCCCAGCTATGAGGGGCCGAACGGGGCCAAAATTGCGAATTTGCAGATTATGTAGAATTTATATTTTTCATCGGATTTCGATGGGATTTTTTTCTTTGGATTCCTCTTGATCTAAGCTTTCAGTAGTATGTCAACGGATTTGTGTAGGTCTTACCATTTCCGAGCTACAAGGGGTCAAAGGGGCCAAAAATGCAATTTATCTAAAAATGTCAAATCTTTATTTTTCATCGGATTTCAATGGGATTTTTTTCTTTGGATTCTTCTTGATCTAAGCTTTCGGCAGTATGTAAACAGATTTTGTTTACGGTAGCTCTTACCGTTTCCGAGCTACAAGGGGTCAAAGGGGCCAAAATTGCAATTTTTCTAAATATGTCAAATCTTTATTTTTCATCAGATTTTGATTGGATTTTTTTTTTGGATTCCTCTTGATCTAAGCTTTCAGAGATATGGCAACAGATTTGGCGTGGGTCTTACCATATCCGAGCTACATGGGGTCAAAGCCTAGGGGCCGAAATTGCAATTTTTCTAAATATGTCATATCTTTATTTTTCATCAGATTTTGATGGAATTTTTTACTTTGAATTTCTATGGATGTAAAGTTTTAGTTGATGGTACATATTTTGCATAGCTCTTGCGTTTTTTTCATCAGTAAGTGATCAAAAAGGATGAATTTTTCCCTATTTTGTTTCTAGCTAATAACTGTGTCAAGCTTCTTTTTGTGTCCATCTAATTATTTTGTCAAGCTCTTTACTGTGTCCACATTCACTTTAAACTACTTTTGTTGAAATTTCAGTGGTTGACATGCTGCGGTCGTATCATGCTGCGCTCGGCGTAGCCCTTTATTTTCATAAGAGGGGGCCCGGAACCAAATTTTCCGAAAAACCCCTAGGAATTTTAAATATTTTCCAACCTAAGGGGGGGCCCGGGCCACCCTGGGACCCCCCTAAATCCGCCACTGGGGTTCCTTGACTGAAATCCCAGCAATAATTTTTCATACCCAGTAGTGGCGAGGTATTATGTGATACTCTCAGTCGTGTGTCTGTCTGTCTGTCTGTCAGTCCCCTGAGATTTCTGACTGATAACTTGTGAACAAAATAAACTTGGTATGTAACTGGTTCACCACAAAACTCAGGCCAAGTGGGATTTTGGGTGCAGAGGTCAAAGGGGTTCTGGAAACTTTGAAATTTTGCAAATTTTAGGGTTTCTGACTGATAACTTGTGAATGAAATAATATATTGTCTTCAAACTTGGTATGTAACTAAGTTTATCACAAAACTCAGGTGAAGTTGGATTTCAGATACAGAGGTCCGAGGGGTTCTGGAGTTATGCCCCTTGAAACTTTGAATTTTTGCAAATTTTAGGGTTTTCGACTGATAACTTGTGAATGAAATAATATATTGCCTTCAAACTTGGTATGTAACTTGTTTACTACAAAACTCAGACCAAGTTAGATTTCAGTTACAGAGGTTCAAGGGGTTCTGGAGTTATGACCCTTGAAATTCTGAAATTGTGCAATTGTTAGGCTTTCTGACTGATAAATTGTAAATGAAATAACGTACTGTCTTTTAATTTGATATGTAAATTGTTTTACATAAAACACAAAGTGTACTTTTGGGTTCAGAAGTACACAGGGATCTAGAGTTATGCCTATTCAAACTTTGAAATTTTGTGAAATGTAGGGGGTATCATGTAATGCACCATTACTATTTTCTAACTTTCCTGTTGCATAAGGGGGAAAATAATTTTTACAAAGACTCTGAAAGAATCTCCCTTTTTTTCAGCGTTTTCTGTTTCCTGCTCAACACCCTTTCCCGTTTTCAGGGGCATTATTTTATGACAATCCCCCTTCCTGCTTAAACCACATTGAGACCAGATTGTCAAATTGATTGTTTGCGTGTTCTAGAACAATATATCCATAATGACTTAATAGCTATAGGCAGTTGTTGTATAATTCTCACAGTAATTTTCAAATTCTTTCATGTGATTCAGAATTATTGAAAATGAGAAGTGATTAATCAAAATACTTGAAATATACTACATTCCAATGAATTTTCAGTTACAATTTATCATTCGGACATCACTAATATGCTGTGTGTTTTCAAGCCTATATGTTTATTCAGATTCCATCCTGAAATGGTTGTATATGTAGGTGGAAATTTTACAATTCTACAGGAATTTACCCCTTCTCCAACTATTGCAAGTTCTTATTTATTCAGTTTGCATTGTGTATCCCTCTCCTTGAAGAGAGACTTGGAAGAGCAAAATCTGATTTAAATAGAAAAGAGTGAGATGGGGGCTCACTCCTGATATTGTTCATATCAAGGATTTCTTGAAACCTTTTTAGTTCGCCTCAACGAATTGGAGTACCCCCGGCGTCCGCGTCCGTGTCCGCGTCCGCATTTGGGTATATATCTTAGTAACTATGCAGTGTAGGGTCATCAAACTTTGCATGCAGGTGCATCTTGGGCTATCTCACAGCCTCCAAGAAAATTAGGTCTCTCTGACCTATATTTTCCGCTTGAGTGGCTTGCATTCAAATTTACATTTTAGTTCATATCTCAGCTACTATGCATAGTACAATAATCTAACTGTGCATGTGCATGCATCTCTGGTGGTAGGTCAGCATCCAGGCAAAATAAGGTCACTTTGACCTATATTTTCTGCTGGAGTGACTTACATTCAAGTTTACGTCCGAGTTCAGATCTCAGTCACATTCAAGTTTACGTCCGAGTTCAGATCTCAGTCACTGTACATGGTAGGATCATCTAACCTTGCATGTGCATGCATCTCTGATGGGAGGTCAGCCTCCCAGTAAAATTAGGTCACTATGACCTATATTTTCCGCTTGAGTGACTTACATTCAAGTTTACGTCCGAGTTCAGATCTCAGTCACTGTACATGGTAGGATCATCTAACCTTGCA
>MJUU01014653.1:1340-15206 GCA_002080025.1 Modiolus philippinarum | reverse complement strand
CACTTTGACCTATATTTTCCGCTTGAGTGACTTACATTCAAGTTTACGTCCGAGTTCAGATCTCAGTCACTGTACATGGTAGGATCATCTAACCTTGCATGTGCATGCATCTCTGATGGGAGGTCAGCATCCCGGCAAAATTAGGGCACTTTGACCTATATTTTCCGCTTGAGTGACTTACATTCAAGTTTACGTCCGAGTTCAGATCTCAGTCACTGTACATGGTAGGATCATCTAACCTTGCACATGCATGCATCTCTGATGGTAGGTCAGCATCCCGGCAAAATTAGGTCACTTTGACCTATATTTTCCACTTGAGTGACTTACATTCAAGTTTACGTCCGAGTTCAGATCTCAGTCACTGTAAATGGTAGGATCATCTAACCTTGCACGTGCATGCATCTCTGATGGTAGGTCAGCATCCAGGCAAAATTGGGTTGCTGTGACAAAGTGCCACAACGAGGCGAACTTTGTAATCGTTGATTACCTATGTTTATAACATGCCACTTGTAGTGGCAAGATATTATGTGATACCCGCAGCTGTGTGTCCGTCCCTCTGTCCCCTTTGTTCCTGACTGATAACTTATGAAAGAAATAACACAAGTTCTTTAAACTTGGTTTGTAATTAAATTGCTTACCATAAAAACTCAGGTCAAGTTCAATATTGGATTCAGAGGATTCAGAGGTCCAAGGGGTTCATGAGTTATGCCCCTTGAAACTTTACGATTTTGTGAATTTTAGGGTTTCCGACTGATAACCTGTGAACATAATATTATATTGTGTTCAAACTTGGTATAAGTTGTTTACAACAAAACTCAGGTCAACCTGAAATTTAGTTAATTTAAATTAAGGTTTCTAACTGATAACTTGTGAACGAAATAACATAACGTTGTGAAACTTGGTATGTACAAAGAAATGTAAGTTGTTTATTATAAATCTCAGACTAAGTACGATTTTGGGTTCAGAGGTCCAAGGGGTTATAGAGTTATGCCCCTTGAAACTTTGAAATTTTGCAAATTATTGGGTTTCAGACTGATAACTTGTGAATGAAATATCATGCTGTCTTCAAACTTGGTATGTAAGTTGTTTACTACAAAACACAGTCCAAGTGTAATTTTGGGTTCAGCAGTACATACTGTATTGGATATATGTGGGAGTTATGTCCCTTTCTACTCTGAAATTTTGTGAAATTATCATGTAATGCACTATTTACTATTTTTTGTCTAAGAACTAGGATTTTATGAAAACTTTTCAGGTGTTTTAATTTGACCTATAAAAGACATTCATGAATTTGAAAATGGGGATCCATGTGCAATATCCTTTAAACCATTGAACTGGAGAAAACCAGGGGAGTTTGATTCCAAAATCGGACAGAAATTCAAAAATGTGATGAGTGAGCCACCGTAAAACAATTACCTTAATTTAAAAAAAAACCTTCCACTTGCATCCATTTTGTTCATCTGATGAAATTTTTTAAATTGTGATTTCACGTAGTTAAATCAAGTAGCAATATTTATTTGGTAGAAATGCAAATTAGAATATCATTATTTTTTTTTAATCTTATTTTATTAAGGAGAGGTATTTTAGATAAAAATAATACTGAAAAATCCAACCTGCCGTTGGGTGTGGGGTTTTCTCACCGTTCATTGAAGATCTTATGGTGGATTTGAGTTGTGTAACTTGTTATTACTCCCCTTTGGGTCGTTGTCTCTTTGACACATTCCCTGTTTCCCTTCTTTTTACTATTAAAGTCTATTTCTGTATACTGAAATGTATCACATCAGCTATATTTGTATGTATGATGGACTTTGGGATGGCAGCTGCAGTGAATGCTTTGGATGCAGTCTGCAACCTACATTTTATGCATGAATGGATCCGTTCAAAAGAATGATTATAGTCCATTCCTTCTGCTGTTTGACATGTTTAACATGTGAATATGCTGCAAAACGAGGTGAGCTCAGCAGGCTGTGTCTGCATTCTATGTCATAGAAATGTAGTTGAACTTTGATGCATAGTTGCCAACCATTCCGGATTGCCTGGAATAATTCCGAAAAATGAGTGCTGTTTCCGGATTCCGGATTTTAGTGTGCAGATTCCGGAATGACAGGTCAAAGTGAAAATTTTTTAAAAAATCATTATAGTATTAAAATTGTAGAAGATAATGAACAGATTTGAAGCTTATCCCAGCAACAGTGCAAAAACCAAATATCGATGTATAGGTGGGCCAGTGCAAAGTATTGTATGCAGAATCATTCGTGCAAACTGAAACAGGTATTCGTATGTCATTTTGAACATTGTTTTGATGATTCCTTAAGATTTTGTAAAGATTCCGAAAAATTATGACGATTTCCGCATTTTCAAAGGGCTGATTCCGGATTTAGATAAAAAGGGTTGGCAACTATATTCGATGGCTTGATAACTGGAACACCATGGATGTCTTGGACCCTTTGTTCAAGTTTAAACATAGATCAACCTCGAACACCCCTCTAACTTGAACAGTTTTCATCTGTCCCTTTGGTGTTCAAGCCATCAAATTCAATTGTATTTGGATAGAAACAATTTTAAGTAGGTTTATGACATTATTACAAAGTTCATCACATGAAACAATGTCAAACTATTTTCATTATTAATGTTATTGTATGTGTATTGTAACCTAGCCACTTTTGCCTGTCGCGACAAACAATAATTTAATCATGGTCTGTGCCGGATATCAAACAGAAAAGCGTTGATTATACCAATTTACTAATTGAAAGATGAGCCTGGGCGTTTGTAATGTACATTATATTCTGTTTGCAATGAAAGCTTTTTGATAACCCTGATTAAATTCAATAATTTAAGTATTACTCTTGGGATATGGAAAAAATAATGAATTTTGCTGCATATTGTACTGCTGAAAGATATCCTTTAGCTGGTTTTTACCTCGGTTGGAAGGTTTTTGCTGACACAATGCCTACAGATTATGCAAATATTCTTAATGATTGTGACATATTTGCTGCCTTTATTTTTTATTTTAATGAATTAACATTACACATTAATTGTGGTTATTGGTGATATCACAAAACATTAAGAATTAGTTGAATGCTCAAATGATGCTGATTCACATTGACTACAGTTACCATATCTTTTTAGAATGCTAATTTTATGTGAGTTTTTAAATGTGAATGTGTTATTTAAATATTGGAACTACAGTGAATCTGTATAATTATTGATATACATTAAATGTCAACTTTCATTATTTGAATGGACAGAACTTTTCAATAATTTAGAAAAAAAAATCAAGTGTTAATTACAGTGGTAGAAATATTAAAATACTAAACTGTTAGGACTTGATACGAGATGTTACACAGACAAGTTGTTGTTACGGAAGCGTTGGTCCATATGTCTGCTGATGAAATGGATACTGATAGAGAAGGTAGGCAGGCATGAGGGGCGCGTGCCCCTCCTAAAACCCCCAAAAATATGAATTTTTAGAGTTAAATTGGGGTTTAGGTCAAAGATTTTGTATGTGTTTTTTTTAGTTTTGCCCCCTATTACTTGAAATTCCGGATTCTCCCCTGGTATGGGGGAGGGGTCTAAGGGAGATCTTTGAGAGGGACTTTTTAGGGAGTGTACATGCATGCCATTTGTGAAAAATACCCTTGAATATATGATTTTACCAATTTGTTTCATATGTGAAAGTTGATTCACTTGGTGTATATGTAAGCCAAAATATATAGTTTCTGTGAAATTGTGCTGGGAGTTTTAAATTAGGATTAAAACTCCAAAGAGACCTTTCTGACTCGCAAAAGTGCTTTAATCTTTCCTCTGACTTTATCATTGTAGACATACTAGTATGTAAGGCTGGGTAGTTTTCAATACATGTAGTTGTGGGACACAGTATTAAACAATGAAAAATTGCTCGATAGATGGTCTAAGGAATAAGCTAGAGTCTCAGAAAATTTATAATCAGAATGTAAACAATTACCTTTGTTTTGAAAATCTTTACTTTTGAGCAACATAAGAAAAAAAATCTTTAAAAATTCCAGATAAAAATTTTTTAAAAAAGAGTTTAAAGTTTTGTTTGGAAAACAGTTCTCTCTAGAGTTTTCTTTTATTTTCCATTAACTGCTTATATGCCTTAAAATATAAGAAAAATGTAAATGTAAAATGCTAAAATTATCTGCATTGTTTACTTTATGTATTTTAGAGTGACTTATGAACAAGAAATTATGATCCATGAACAAAAATGTTAAAACCTGTTTGAATAGGATAATACCCAATTGTTAGGATATTTAATGCTACTGAAAACACAATCTTCACAAGTTTGTAGGAGCATGCTTACATGAAAGGGTCCCTTTCAGACCCTCAATCAGTTCATGCTAGAGACATTTTTTTTTGTAACACTTCCTTTAATAGATTTTTTCATTCTATTTACATTGATGTTTTGATAAAGGGAAGTAACTCACTCAAATATTATAGGCCTTTGACTTTGTGAATGTTATATCAGTGCACTAAACTTTTAAAACAAACCTTTGTTAAGGTTCATGTTGTTCATATTCAATGTTTTCATCAGACTTTTGTTTCTTTTTCTGACTGCCGAACTATGAAAAAATGCAGAAGTCCGATCAAAACTTTTTATATAAACAACATGACCTGCAATACATGTACAAAGGGTTATATTATAGGACAAAGGGATTCACCAATCAGAAGTAAAGCATTTCATCAACATCTGCCTATTGGAATAATGTACGTTTTAACAAACACATTCATTATTTTACTTTTTAGCTCGCCGGGACGAATGTTCTGAGAGCTATTTTCATCACCCCGGCGTCGTCGGCGTCAGGAAAACTTTAACCTGGCTTGAGGAATGGAAACCTGAAGAACTAGGATGTTGATATTAAGTATGTGACATCCTTGTGATGAGAGCTTTCTTTTGGTACCATACTTGTAGACATTTTGACCTTGACCTTGCCCTTAGGGCAATTGTTAAAAAACTTTAACCTTGCCTCAAGAAGGTAGGCTTTTAGTGGTAGGGTGTTCATATTGGGTATGTAACTTCCTTATGATGAGACCTTTCTAATGGTACCATATTTGTAGACGTTTTGACCTTGACCATGCCCTTAGGGCAATTTTAAAAAACACTTTAACCTTGCCTCTAGAAGGTAGGCTTTTAGTGGTAGGGTGTTCATATTTGGTATGTAACTTCCTTATGATGAGAGCTTTCTTGTGGCACCATATTTGTAGACATTTTGACCTTGACCTTGCCCTTAGGGCAATTTTTGAAAAACTTTAACCTTGCTTCTAAAAGGTAGGCTTTTACTGGTAGGGTGTTCATATTTGGAATGTAAAATCCTTATGATGAGACCTTTCAAGTTGTACCATATTTTTAGACATTTTGACATTGACCTTGCCCTTAGGGCAATTTAAAAAAAAAAAACTTTAACCTTGCCTTTGGAAGGTAGGCTTTTAGTGGTAGGGTGTTCATATTTGGTATACAACTTCCTGATGATGAGAGCTTTCTTCTGGTACCATACTTGTAGACATTTTACCTTGACCTTGCCCTGAGGGCAAGTTTTAAAAAAACTTTAACCTTGCCTCCAGAAGGTAGGCCTTTAGTGGTAGGGTGTTTATATTTTGTATGTAACTTCTTTATTGTGAGAGCTTTCTTGTGATACCATATTTGTAGACATTTTGGCCTTGACCTTGCCCTGTGGGCAATTTTTTAAAAACTTTAAATTTGCTTCTAGAGTTAAGTTGCTTAGTGGTACTGTAGGGTGTTCATATTTGGTATGTGAGGTTCTTTTGATGAGAGCTTTCTAATGGTACCATATTTGTAGACATTTTGACCTTGACCTTGCCCTGAGGGCAATTTTTGTGTCACCTGCTGTAAGCAGAGTCGACACATAGGGATTACTATACGTCGTCGTCGTCGTCCTGTGTCGTCTGTCGGTTTTTGAATCCGCAACTCCTTCAAAACTACTGGTCCAATTCCAACCAAACTTTCAGGATATGTTGTTCACTTGGTGTAGTTGTGCACCTGATACTCAGAATTTTGATTTTACAGATTTTAGAGGTTCAGTGAGCCAAAATTGCTCATTTGTTAGTCTGTCGGTTTTGAATCCGCAACTCCTTCAAATCTACTAGTCCTATTCCAACCAAACTTTCAGGATATGTTGTTCACTTGATGTAGATGTGCACCTGATACTTTGAATTTTGATTTTACAGATTTTAGAGGCTCACAGAGCCAAAATTGCTCATATGTCACAATTGTGAGTCTGTCAATTTTTGAATCCCCAACTCTTTTAAAACTGCTAGTCAAATTCCAACCAAACTTTCAGGAAATGTTGTTCACCTGGTGTAGATGTGTACCTAATACTTAGAATTTTTATTTTACATATTTTAGAGGTTCACGGAGCCAAAGTTGCTCATTTGTTATTCTGGTTAGTTTATCCTCAACTCCATCATAGATATAAGTCAGATTCCAACCAAACTTGCAGGATATGTTGTTCACCTGATGTTGTTGTGCATCTGATATGTAATATTTTGATTTAAAAGATTTTGAGGTTCACTGAGCCTAAATAGCTCATTTGTTAATTTAGTTTGTTACTGTGGTATTCTTTCAAAATTGTAAGTCATATTCCAACCAACCTTTCAGAATTTGTTGATCTCTTGATTTAATTGTGCACCTGATACTTACAATTTTGATTTTACAGATTTTAGAGGTTCACATGGCCAAAATTGGCTCTTCTGTAGTGCAGGAGACACAAGTGTTCCATGGAACACCCATCAATTTTTTTAAAACTTTTAACTTTGCTTCTAGAATTAAGTTGCTTAGTGATAGGGTGTTTATATTTGATATGTAACTTTCTTGTGAAGATAGCTTTTTATTATGTTCGAATTTATTGTGCATTGAGGTTACTGGAATCCCCAGCGAGCTATGTTGTCTTCTGACAACTCTTGTTTCATTTTAGTTATTGATTTTAATGTTTTACTATTTCCAAACGAAAAATAATTTTGATTAATCATATTTCTTTGACATATATCAATCAAAATACAGCTGTACATAAAATATAATCACGGCTATCTACACTGAAGTTAAATAAAGTGACAGCAGATATTCAGGTCATGTGCTGGTGTTTGAAATATAAGTCATTCTGAATTTCTTTTCATGATTCTGTGTCAATCTCTCATCAAAGAGATCTGCCAGTTGGTATCTTAGTTAACCTTTGGGCCCTATTGGAAATACATATAACAATTCTCTTCTCAAGAATCACTGAATTGATTAAAACCATAGCATGCATGAAAAAATTGATGAATCTGAAGAAAAAAAAAAATTCCTTCTGATTAGTTGCATACTTTCTCCGTCTCTTTACCTCATTAGACTATAGCCAGGCATACCTGTTAACCTTCTGAAACCCAATTGCAGGAGATCTCCTGCAATGCAATTCAAATTGCGGAAGATTTTGTGTCAATGCTTACTGATTGCTATATAAACAACAACTGTCTTAATGACTGCCTAATCAACACTAATTTTACAGTATAATTAACCTGCTTTACCTGTCAAAGTACTACTTCCGTTGATTGACAGAAAATCAATGTCATGTATGATAACTTCACCTGGATAATTTGACAAAATACAATTGCGGGAGAGTTTGGCCCTATAAAAGCAAATCCACACCTCATCCAAGATGGCCACCAAGGGAGAACATATTATTTTAACATTGATTGGACTGCCAGGCCATCAGGGGAGAACATATTATTATTTTAACATTGATTGGACTGGCCACCAAGGGAGAACATATTTTAACATTGATTGGACTGTATAGGGAAACACATTAAAAGATCTTCCTCTAAGTTTTTCTCATTATAAGAATAATACAAAACAAGGATTTTTTTCTTATCGCATTATGTAACTTAATTTTTATATGTTCATTTCTTGAGAACATTACTCAAAATTGACGTAACAAATTTTATCAAATTAGACCCAACAGAAGTTATACAGTTTTGAGTCATAATAGTGAGTTACTGGTACATAGAAATCAACATCAGAAAACTAGATTGAAGTCGTAACAGATAATTATACGACTGCTATCAAACATCAGAAGTCAATACACAAAAAATTACTGTAAATAACAAGTTATAGGCAAAATGTCTAATATGATTAATGTAAAGCAGCCTTGGTAATTATAAAGAAAACCCCCAATATTTCCACTCCCGATGGAAGTATTGACGCATGTAGTTTTTCTGATGGCAAATGGTTGTTCTGGGAATTACATTGAACATTTTATGTGTATTATATACCAATTTTCCTTGTTTTGAAAACTGATTTTACTTTTTTTTTCGTGTCAAAGATTTTTTTTTTAACAGAATCTATATGGAGAAAAAAAAGAGTTTGTATTTGTACAATTTGACAAACTATTGAAAAGGATTCTTGTTTGTACATGGCTTAAAATGATATTTTTGTAGTATTTGTACATGGCTTAAAATGATATTTTTGTAGTAAAATAGATTTTTAGTTTGTCAGTGATAAAATTGCAGCAAATATTTTACGTAATTCTATTTTCTTGGATTAAATATCCGGGCATGTAAAAATTCTCAAGTATTTCTTAAATTGGATTCTTGAAATCTTCAAAACAAGCAGAGGATTCGAAATCAATATTGTTTATAGATTTAGTGCAACAAAATAATATATATTGCGTTATTCGTAAATCAAATTTATTGAATTCATAACCAAATTGCATTGACCTAAATATGGATGACAGAATTAAGTATAAGCGTTCTAATTCAATGTCGTACTATCCAAAGGATATAAAAATAGAAAATGAAGTGAAAAACAAAAGGTCAAATTCTGTGATGTCAAGTCAGAGGGATATACAAACGGGCGAGGAAACGAGGAGTAGGTGGTCTAATTCAATGATGTCTAGTATGGACAGTCTGGCCAAGCTACAGTTTGGTGAGTTAAGGCCATATTTAAAAAAAATATCTTGGATTCTCATCCCGCCTGCTTAAAAAATTTTGTTTTGATTTTTGGACAATTTAGGTAAAATGAAAGCATTTTTCACAATATTTGATAGTAATTAAGTTTAGATAAAATTCGGCCACCCAACCCAAATTTTGAGAAAAAATGGATTAGAATCTAGAAATAATTTTATTATGGCCTAGATGCTTTGTTTTGTGTCGTTTTAACCTGGATATGGGATGTTGTCTCCTTGACATTTACCCCATTTCCTTTCTTTTTCATATTTATTATGGCCTATGACTTCAAGTATTATAAATGGTTCAGGGATTAGAGTGTTCGCATTTTTTGCATTATTAAATAGTAATGTGCAAAAAAGAGAAGTCATATACAGTACTAGTGTCTCATTTTGGTGTAAGCAGAGAGAGGAATCACACTTTTTTAGCAAAAATTCAATTAGACTGAAAACTGTCATGAAACTGTCATGATTTCTGAAAGTGTATTAAATTGGACGTTTGTTGCTTTTAAAAATGATTTAGCTTGTGACAAATCAACTTTAACATGAAAAAAAAAATTGATTTTGTAAAGATACAATGCACATTTGCATCAAAACTTCTTTAGATTTCAATAACATTAAATTGGACTATTTTTTTTTCAATAATATCTTCAGGTGCACTGATTTAAATTCATACAAATATTGACAATCCAATTATTTATACCAATATATAATGCTATTACTGTGACATTGATAAAATCAAAGCTCTGAAAATCTAAATGTGGCAAAACTTCGTAGTCATCCAAAGAACTGCTGGCGGGGCAGGACATGCTTACCCTTCCGGAGCAACTGATGTCACTCCCGGTTTTCATGGGAGTTCACACTATGAGTGCCTTAGTTTTTAATTTCGTCTTTTTATTTCCGTGCTTGTAGCTGTCTCACTTCCTTGTTTTGTCTTTGTTTTTCTCTGTTGCGGTTTTTGCCATGTCTTTGGATTTCGATTTTTGTAGTCTTCGCTTCCCTTGTTCCTTCGGTATTCTACTGCCATTGCTGCATAGGTCTGCATGTATTAAGTTTTTACGTAATATGTAAAAATAATTGGATTGTGTGATTTCGCATGTCGATTGCATTGCTATAAATATATGCAATACACTGTCACAGGTTACAAATGTTATTTTCATCTTTGACAAATTACTGCACGACAGGTTCGTTGATCCGAGATGCAATATAAAAAAAACGAGTAATTTTATAAACATGCATATTGTTTTCAATTTAATATAATATCACCATATTCAACTCAAGAAAATGAAGAAATAGGCTATAACTTAAAAACACAATGTATATGATTTTGAAAGAAACTTGCGCACTATATTATCATCTTTTAGAGCTGTTTTAATAGGCTTGAAGCCTCGCATGATTTTTTTCTTGTCATTTTAACATCTCTCCACCCATTTCATGGCTTCAAGATAAAAATATAAAAAGGGAGAAAATAAAGTTTAAATTGTAATGCACTGGTTTTGGTAAAACATCTCATGTTTTTGTTAATATGTTTGAATTTCACAACAAAATGCTTTCTTAGATGTATTCATAAGCTCAAAGCTTGCATGTAAGTAATATTGTACATGAGGATATTGACTGGCTATGTTAGGAAAAGGGGTATATAATATGGAGCTTGTGTAAGAAAAAATTTGGTTTCAAAATAAACTTAGTTTCATCGGAATTTGGCGTAACTTAACATCAGATTATACTAGTATGTTATGGAATAATTATTGTTAAATCAGCAATGACAGAATATCTGTCTTCTTATATTGAAGACTAGAAAATATGGTTGCAGTGCGATTCTCTTGCGAATTAGTACATTTCTACCAAATTTTAGCAAATTGTGAAATAGTTTTTTTATGAAAAAAAAAAAAATCATGTAGAGATTAGGAAAAAAGAGCTCAAAAGTGTTTTAATATTCATTCAACATACACGACATTTTTATACCCCGCCACACGTAGGGGCGTGGTATTATGTGATACCCTCAGTCATGTGTCCGTCCGTCAGTCTGTCCGTCCCCCGAAGGTTTCCGACTGATAACTTTTGAATGGAATAACATACAGTCTTCAAACTTGGTATGTAGCTTGTTCACCACAAAACTCAGGTCGAGATGGAATATGGGTTCAGAGGTCCAAGGGATTCTGGAGTTATGCCCCTTGATACTCGAAATTTTGTGAAACGTGGCGGGGTATCATGTAATCCACCATTACTATTTTTTAATTTGTTTATTTATTTTAGTATGTGAACATTATATTTTGCATTTTTCCATAGAAAACATACATTATCCAACATAAACAAGAAATTTGTGCAAAAAGCTTTTTAAAAAAATTTTTGTATATCGAAATATCATACACCCCTCACCCCTAAGGAACATAGGATATGAGCTATGATAAGACATTGTATATTATTTGGTCAAAAGTACTTACCACATTTCAGATCTTTCAGTTATTAATAAAATAATAATAATTTAAAATGTACACATTATAAGGCTTAATAAGCGTACCAATTAATACTTAAAATAGTTTGGGTTATTAAAAACAAAATGATAGATTTTTCTTATTTTTCTGTCATTGAAAGTCAATTAAATGCACTTACAGATTTAAATAAAAGGTCAATAGCTCACCAAACTAGTTTTTTCAGAGAGAAGCTTCTGAAAATAGCAACATTTTGACCTTTTATATAGTATATATATAGGGAGAAAATACAGTTTTAGATTTTTTTTATAGGTATAAAATGATAGATGTTGAGGAAAATGTAGTGTAGAGTTTAAAGAAATTTAGAAATATGAAATTATAGAAAGGGGTTAATGATCATATTTTTGAGAAAATCATGAAAATGTGATATTTCCCTTTTTATGTCTATATTTACCTCCCCTTAATAAAATAAGAGTTTTTCAAAAAGAGAGATATGTAGAACATCAGAAGCATTAATGTTGCTTATTTTATTTTTTTCATTACCAATAAACGATGTTGTATAATTTTAGATTTTTACAACATTTCAAATTTCCAATTTTCATCAGATGCGGTAATTTAATTCCAATTTCATCAGATGCATGGGGTACATGTAGATGTGCAGTTTTAGTCATCGGCCAGAACCTCCTTAAGCTACATTCTGACATTCAATGATTCATGATGTGTTGAATATAACAAAAAACAACTGATAAAAATTGATAGTTTGACCTTTGTACCTTATCATAGGTCTATGACAATGGGGAAATATCTGTAATGGATTATTGTTCTTAACTATCCACAGGAATTCTGGGATAGGGGGATCTAGTCAGGGTTTCTGCTATTTGTTAAACCACTTGAATAGTTCCTCCCTTTGGAATTATTTTCCTCTAGAATGTTTCCAAGAATAATAAGCATTAAAAAAAATTTGAACAATTTGTAGCTGAGCATAGGAGTATATACACTGTCATTTATTGCTGGTATCAGAGGTGGGGAAGAGGCTTGCAATCCCTAAAATGGAAAAATGTAATGAAACTTCTATTTTCATGGAGAGGATTTTTTTAAGAAGGAACTTTTTGAAGTGAATGTATTCAGAAATGTCATTTTTTTTGCTAGTATATATATGTAGTACAGGTATTGGAAACACCAGCAGGCCCATGCTTTTACTGTACTTTATTCATATGTACATTAGTAAACATGCATGTTTGGGTTCTAGTGCTGCTGATGAGGAATAAATTTCCGAAATGGCCATACAGCTCATTAAAATTATTGCAGTTGGAGTGAACATATGTGTTATGGTCTCATGTTCATTTACTCCATATCCTTTCGTGAAATATGTACAGTTTCAAAGTGTCCATGCATGTACATTTAAATTATAGGCTATCAATTCATCATTGTACTTCGAAGTTGGTTTTTCTGATCAAAATTTGTTGTTAACATCAAAAGTAATAGTAACCAATATAGTGGTGTACAGAGACGTACAAAAAGTATTCGGTCACTCTCTTTTTTCACTATATATTCTATGTAAAATCACATTTTTTCAAAAAATTATTATGAAGCCATTCCTTATCAATTTCTTTAGAATTTGTGCCTTAAAAAAGAGAATTAAATCAATTTTCATTGTTTATTTGGATATAATTTTCTAAATTTTCATTTCAGAGAACTGATGATTTAAACACAAAGTAAAAGTATTACATCATAGTTTTACTTGCACAAAGAAGGATTTTCCACAACAAAAATTTTACTTTATGTTTAAATGATTGAAGCTTTAAAACTACAACTCATAAGATAAATACAAAATTATCCATATTAACTACACGAAATTATCTAATTAACAGTGAAAACTATATCAAAATCGGATAAAAAATGGTTTCACAATAATTTTTTGAAAAAATGTCGTTTTTATATGAAATTATATAGTGAAAAAACTCAGTGACCAAATACTTTTTGTCTCGCCTGCGACAAAAGTTGCATAAAGCGAGACATAGGCGTACAAAGTATGATGACAGCGATGGCGGCGGCGTTGCCGTTAACTTTTACTTAATACAGGGTATATTGAAAACCCATTGATGTAGGAACATCATATATGGTCCAGTGGTAGAACTAATCGAGTGCTACCTGATCGACATAAGATCATGTGACCTTGACCTCAATTGCATGGTTGAGTGGCCACGTTAAGTTTCTCTGCTTAAGTCAATTCCTCAATAACTAGAAGTGGTAGGTTGATAATATTTGGTATGTAGGTTGGTCTTGGGTAATACATGTCAGTCTGGCAGGTAACTTTTGTCTTTGACCTCAATTTCACGCTTGAGTGGCCACGTTAAGTTTCTCTGGTGAAGTCCATTCCTCAATAACTAGAAGTGGTAGGTTGATAATATTTGGTCATTAGGTTGGTCTTGGGTAGTACATGTCAGTCTGCCAGGTAACTTTTGTCCTTGACCTCAATTTCA